>JAVYIG010009017.1:0-82898 GCA_035222895.1 Strongylocentrotus droebachiensis
CAGGAATATACTACGAGCAACAGGACTGAAACACAGACAAAAACTAAACAAGACAGACAGATGAATAGATGTGAGAAACTTAAATATTGATCACAACTATAAATCTAGACGATATCGACTCAAATCGTGCGAACACATACACCCAGCTCATGCAGGGAAGGGAATATGATAGAAAGGGGAAAACAAGGATAGTGGAGAGGATATGGAGAAGGAAAAACAAGGAAATACATAAGGTAAGAGAAGAGGATAAGTCAAAGGAAGAACATAGAAATACATAATTGAAGACTGAGCTAAGAGATTCATAGATCTAGACTCAGGAAACAGCTTACATAAAGAAGGAGAAAGGGAATCAGATTAAAACAAAGAAATGTACGACAAAGGAGAAACAAAGAAATACATAAAACAAAATAGTAGAGGTTAGAATAAAGGGGAACAAAAGAAATATATAACGAAGGAGAACTGGGGGCCGATAGATTCCGATAGATTGAAGGGAAAACAAAGAAATATATAACGAAGGAGAAAAGGGATAAATTGAAGAAGAGAAACATATAAGAGAAGATGATATATTGAAGAAGAACACAGAAATACATAATGAAAGAGAAGAGAGGATAGATTTAACCCGAAAAAAATAAGAGTATGTACACATGTGCAATGGCGGATCCAGGGGGGCCGGGGTCCCGCCCCCCCCCCCCCTGGGATAAAAAAGGGGAAAAAAGAAGGAAAAAAGAAGTAGGAAAAAAAAAAAAAGGAAAAAAAAGAGAGAGAGAGAGAGAAAAGGAAAAGAAGGGAAAGAGGAGAGAAAGGGATAGAAAGAAGAGGAAGAAGAAAAGAAAAAAGGGAAGAAGTGATCGGGTGGGGGGGGGGCGAAAGAAGGAAATAGAAAGAAGGGGGTATCAGTTGCAATTTTTCCGCCAACAAGTTGTGGATCGGCTAAAAAAAAAAAAGCCCCGCTAAAAAAAAGAGAAAGAAGGAAAAGGAAAGAAGGAGAGCTATTAAAAGGGACCGAGAAAAAAAGGTGAAAAGAATGGGAAATAGATCATTTGCAGTTAATCCCGCCAACAACGGGTGGAGAAGGGTGGGGGCCGAAATGAACTTGCCTCCCCCACCCCCCCCCCCCCCCTTCCATCAAAACTTAAAAAGAGAGAAGGAAGGGAAGGAAAAGGGAAATAAAAAAATATAAATAAGAAAGGTAGGGGAGATCAGTTGCGATTTTTCCGCCAACAAAGTGTAGATCAGGGGGGGGGCGGGGCACTGGCATATTGATCGGGGAGGGGGCTCGGGGGAAATAAAATTTAAACGTGGTTTATTTCTAATTCCATAACGGTGGTTTACACATAATGCTAAAATGACATAATTTTCCGAGATTTGTCCTCATTCTTTAGTAAATTATACTTTTTTTATGCGTTTGTAAATTAACAGCCAGGCAAGAAATATGCTTCTTGGGATGCCTAATGTCAGGGCCCGCAGAACGGCGGGGATCGGGAGCCTCCAGCTATCCCCCCCCCCCCCCCATTTTAAAGAGAAATAGAAAGAAAGAAAGAATAGTTAACTACCAGTGTCACAACAAAATAAGGTATCAAAAATTGCTCATCTGACCGTAATTAAACGCCTAAAACCCCTGAGCTTCCGGGGGCTCTGCCCCCGGGACCCAACCAGGGGTTTCAGGCATTAATGAAGGTCAAATGAGCATCCAGGGGCCCGCCTAAGGGCCCGGTTCGTGGGGTCCGGAGGGCAGAGCCCCCGCAAGCTTAGGAGTTTTAGGTATTTAATTACGGTCAGATGAGTATGAGTTGATGAGTTGATGAGATGAGTTGATACCTCAGTCGCACTCTGGCGGTTCACTATTTTTCCTTTCTTTCTATTTCTATTCAACATACTTTTTCGAAAAAGTGAGGGGCCGGGGGGGGGGCTCGAGCCCCCGAACCCCACCGATGCGCGGACCCTGACATGCAGGCTTCTAGTATGTTTCGCTTGACTGATAATTTAGGAATTGGTCATATTCCATAAACGCATGCAAAAGTATAATTTACAAAAAAGTGAGAAAAGTGTTTGAATTTCATTGGGGGGTGGGCAACTGCCCCAAGCCCCCCATCAGTACGCCAGTGCAGGCGAAGGGTTGTAAATATCAGTTTAAGAGGTAAATATAAGTAAGTACTAAGTAGGTTGGGCATGGATGGGATTTCTATTTCCCACTCTAGGCCTCTGTCATAATACGCGTATATTGACATCGTTATGGGAGTTGAATTGGCAAAATATTAGCCTAACAAATATGTTGTGACTCCTTACTGAAGCGGAATATTCATTTGTGTAGCACTGATCTATATATATCTATAACTCTTAATCTTGTAAACATACAGTGTAAACTTTGCTTACGTGATACCAACAGAATACAGATTTTCTACAATATTAACTTGTACATTTTGAAGGATATTATGCATGCGAGGGAGGTTAGCGACCGAGCGAGAAGATTTTGCATTATTATTAGTCTTAACACTGCACTCTTCAAGGGCCCTCCAGAGCCTAAAAGTGTTGCAGTCTTTAGTCAGCTAGTATTTGCTTCATTTTTGTGTGTGCACTATTGACAATTTCCGGAGGATGATCCCCCGGGATCGCCGCCCCTGGAAGACAGGGTACCAACAAGTCATTTGGCGGACGGTATCTGAATTTAAAAGAGAAAATCACATTTCTAAAAAGTTCATTTTCTGCCCTTTCATTATAATGACACCTCAATCAGGAAAATGAGTTTTGTTTGTTTAAAGTAATGCTTGCATTTCCACAATTTTATTAAACGAATTCGTCTTCACTGGCTGCCTACCGTAGCAACAAACATAATTGACAAAAGACTCAACTCCGTTTCATTGACGATCAGCCATGCATAAAGTTTTTCGTCTCTTACCCGAATATCAATTTTGGGTTTCACAATTTGGCGAGGGAGCGAAAATTTGAGCATAATATGTATGTTGTGAAAATGTTATTTATCACCAAAATATACGAGATAAGATATTTAAAAAATGCATATTCGGGCAGCTAAATTTTCGGGGAAAGAGAGGCTGATTTGAATCCTTGTGGAGTAAATATAGAAACTGCTCGTGCTACAACCATGATTGCAATGAAACTCCCATTTATTTGGAAATCCAGAACAATTAAACTCCTGTGGTTTCATGACTGTCATGATATAAAACACTTTCTTTATATATTTACGTTTTTATATTCATGAATGAGTTTATCACCCTCGTTCGCTTACAAAATACCAACGCGCTCATATATTCCATATGAATACAATACAGATATAAACTTCTTTTTTTTTTGCAAACCACTATAAGAAGTAAAGCCGTCGATTCTTTTTCAATGTTGGAGAAGAATTATCTTAGTTAAAAACGCTTCATAGCTAGGACACACAGCCCAGATATTATCAGAGGCTATTGCGCAAGTACTATTCTGACTCAGGCCCTATATTTGAATCTTATCTCTTTAAAGGGAAAATAACCTACGAAACAATCATAATTATGAAAGCACACAATTATGTTTATAGAAATGAAAAGAAAAATACTTCGTATCCGCGGCTCGGGATTTTATGCGGCCGCCCCCCTATTCAATAACGTCTCCCAAGCCTTCTGGAATGACCCCAAATCTCCTGTTTACAATTCTGCTTCTCTTTGTAAGGACCGGGCGCGGCTTTATCATGAGTGCTTTTACATGAACCTTTATTAATCTGGATTCCGACCCTTCAAGATTGCACAAGGCCTAAAATGATAGGATGGATCATCCCCAATACGCTTGCAGTTCACATGTGCACCCCTTCCTTCCGATTCCCTTATCCATCGTTACCTTTTCAGGCACTAGGGCTTTAAACAAGCATGCCTAGAATTTGTTTAATTAAGCTAAATTCCGACTCAGTTTTGCACAACCTCAACACGCGCATACCCCCCCCCCCCCCCCAGTTTTTCCCTTATTCGTCGACTCGTCGTTACTGTCACTCAGTGCCATTTCCTTGTCTTTCTCCCTTTCGTTAATCCGAAATCTCTCTTCTTTTTCTTTTCTCTTTTACACTCTCCCTCTCTTTCATTCTTTTCTCTTCTCTTCTCTTCTCTTCTCTTCTCTTTTCTCCTTGCTATTCTTTTTTTTTTAGGGGGGGGGGCGGTCTTCTCCTTTCTTTTTCACCTTTTTTTTCCCCTTCTCTATTTTTTTGCGCCGCAAATGGGCCTGAGGGGGGGGGGGCGGCGGCCGTTTCGCCACCCCCCCCCCCCGGATTCGCCACTGAGCTAGTGGCGCGTTTCTTAAAACCCCAGGAAAATCCCAGGAGTTTGTCATCGAAACTCCCAGTGGCGCGACATGATTCTGATCATATGGATCTGTTGTAATGTTGACTGAAGAGCCAGAGTTCGTAAATTTGTAAGAAATGGAGTGGTGGGTACGGGAGCATGTACGGAAACTGTGACTTTTGACTGCAAAGGGCGATCCTACCCTTGTAATATGTGTGAATTCAGACAAAATAAGGTAAACAGAATGGCGAAAGTTCGAAATAAAGCGGATCAATAATGAGAAAGTTATGTTTGAAATAGGAGATCACTATACTAATTCTATGCGAATCTCAAATTGGCAGTTTCTGTTTTGTCAGTTGGTTATGACGAATAGTCACAGCGTTACAAACATGTCGGGTTGCGAACCGACTTCCAAATTATTATTTATTTTTTTTGGGGGGGGGGGGAAGGGGGGCAGGAAAAAAAAAGGGCACCTATAAAATGAAATATTTAAGCGAAAATATAAAAATGTTTAGACATTGGTATATACCCCTATATTGTGATTACATTATCAGGGATGATTGCAATATATGTTTCTCTTTATACGTCATACAAGATATGCAGTTGGTTGTGATGGTCTGAAAATTTATTTGTGAGCAAGTGAAGTGTGCGAGGAATTTTGTTAAAGATTTGTAAGAGGAAAAGAGGAAAATCCCAATCCTGATGGGATTATAACTTATAATAATAATAATAATAATAATAGCCTAATAGTCCATTCCAAATTTGTATTAAACCGAAACATTCTCACAACGGAAGACTGAAATAAGTAACATAATTATATCACCTTTAAATGCGAGCGAGCGTAATTGCTTCTAGTCGTTTGAAATTAGTGAGGCACGTTTAATGAGAGGAAAAAGGGAACACTTATCGAAAGGGATCAGACACTTAGAAAAGTAAAGGAACACGTGTCAAAGTACAAAGGGTAATTGTATCAGAGGTGAAAATGGCCGAGGCACTAATTCTTACACCTAAAAAAGTGTCACTCACCGGGCGGATGGAATAAAGGCTCTTATGAGAATGGAAAATGGGCATTTGTCGACGAAAAAGGGGCACCCATCAGACTTGATAGGGGCATTTATAAGAGGTGAAAAGGGGCATATATGAAAAGGGGATAGGTCCCTTATTAGAAAGGAAAGGAGCACGTATCATTGTTAAAAGTATCAGAAGTTAAAAGGAGCACTTCTCGCACCTGAAAAGGGGCACTTATGAGAATGAAAAAGGGGCACTTCTAAAACAGGAAAATGTGCATTTGTTGAAAGAAAAGGGGCACCGATTGAGTTTTAATAGGGGCATTTATCGGAGGTGAAAGGAGGATTTTATGAGAAGGGGAAAGTGGCTCTTATTCAAAAGAAAAAGAGGTACATATTAAAATAAACGGGGCATTTATCAGAGATGAAAATAGGTACTTACGAGAAGTGGAAGGGGCACTTATAAGAAGGAAAAAGAGCACTTATTAGAAGGAAAAGGGGTACGTGTCAAATAAAAGTTAACTCCCTCATTGTGAATAATTTCATTCAACTGTTACAAATGATTTGATTCCAATAGTTGGAATGCAAATTACATACATTGTGTGTTGTAAGGTAAAGCAAGCAATGATGTCCGTCCTATATAGCAATGACGAATGTATGGAATTTGCACTCCGACTAAAACAATTATTTGTAACGGGTAATCAAAATAATTAATCAGGAGGCTCTTCACAAAGACATAACAAAAGACAAAAAGACAAAAACTGTACATTTTTTTAACGAAATATAGCCTGGAGGAATGGTTGCTGTAAGTCAGAGCACACCTTTAAAGGTTTTATTATTTATTGACAAGCTGTCCCCAATGTAGATGAAACTTCACAGATTCCCTCAGCATATTTCAGGCCGGGTCAGTTCAAGAATGGGTCTGAAATGTGATGTGATTGAAAAAAAATAACAAACAAGTAGCAAAAGGCTATTTGTTTGTGTGTGAGTGATATTGAAAAGTTTTATCGAGAAGACATTTCATTGAGAAGACAAAATGACTTAAATGGGTATATACAAGCTTGACAAAATATATGTGGTTAAATAGGTTAACATACCAAAAAGGATAAAAATGATGCTGTAAAGGGAGAGTCTTGTGTGCTAAGCTAATTGAGTTGCTACAATTATATCTATGTCTCTTATGGATTAGTGTTTGCGTCACGTCTATGGATAGAAAAAATGGATTGGAAAAAAACATAAAAAAAGAACAATTTTACAACAAGAAGTACAGAGAAGACTTTACTTTATTACATTATCTGCCAGAAGGAAACAACATGCATTTTGCACAGTATACTACCGTGACATATCAATAAGTCTTGGTGGCCATAGTGATATTGTTCTGTAAAGCAAATCGAAACTTCAGGTTAGAAATGTCGCGTCCGAAGCATCGACATCCAAACTTACATCATGGATTCAAACTTTGCAGGATTTAAGCATAACTCGAGCCAAGTGATTTTTTTTACATCATTTCATTCAGAGCACAATATTCCTCTTTTTTTGCATCTGATCGCATGGGACCACTGTTGAGGAAAGCATTTTCTAAATATGAGGAGAAAAAGTTTTCAGGTAAAAGATCGAAAACTGCTTGTCTGGTTCATGAAATGGCTTAAAGGTATAACCAGTTTTGGAAATGCCCCCCTCTCAAAAAGAGAAATGGAAGCTCTAATTACCAATCATGTGAAAGAATATGTTTCAAATAATAGGTGATACAAATTTTGCCGGGAAACTAATTGATGTATTTGGTAAATTAACATATAGATCTGGCCTGGATAGATATCGCGTAGTGCCATATACATCTTTCTGTTTACAGTGTTTGTAACTTTACCAATTAAGACTGGGCCAAATTTCCAAACCTTTTTTGGTGATTCCAGAACCTTGCAGTATACACACCAATACTTATATGCTAGATGATCAACCTTTTCTGATCGATTCCACTTTTCTTTCACAATGCAATCGCATGACCAGAACTAGTCTACACCTTTAGGATGGACAAGGACAGATATTGAAAGCAGGACCCTTCGCCATTTCAACTGATGGGAGAAATACCAGCACCAGTCAACTGTACCCAAGAGCGGTCACTTCCTTTTTTAGAAATGGAGGGAACTTGTGCGAACATCGTCATTGCACAACAGTTTGTGACAGAACTTCAAAAACATGGTGTTTAATGGCAGTACAGCATTGGGATCACAGGATTCATCTTTAATTTCTAAGTGAAAAATAAAATAAAGCTGTATAAAAACTACCTTTCTGACACTGCATCCACTGCGAACTACAAACATGAATCTGAATATAAGGGACCAGATTTGATAAATAAGAACTGGGCCCATTTCACAAAACTTGTCATCAGTGACAAAAGACAGTTTTTGTTATAAGCTAGTAAAATCCTTGCTTCTGATTGGTTATCAGTAGATTTGTCATTGATTTTTGTCATTTGTCATTGAAAAAAGGCTTTGTGAAACGGGTCCCTGATTCCTTACTTTTGCAATGTTCATTACACAACTTTGGTATGTTTTTTCTATTTTTTTAAAATCCAATTATTGTTTATAACTTGATTCCATAAGTTCAATCATACATGCATAGATTTTTTTGTATTTCAATTAAAAATTCCAGTCATATCATGTCAACTTTCAATATATCGCCCTACCCCTTTTCAATCTGACACACTTTTAAAAACTTATGCTTGCTGTCATTTCCTTTTGATTTTATGTACATATTTGGATAGAGTTGATGGGTGTGGGACAGAAGATTTGAGGGTCATGGTAATTCATTTCACCTTTTCTTGTCCCAGGCAGCCCCGTCTGCTTTGTTGAAATCTCTTCACCTGTTTTGTATGATGATCAGTCAAATGTTTTGTTATTTATTTTATCTCTTGTACCGGGTATGTACTTTTTTGTTCTGAAATGCCGAATACATAATAATTTGAAAAATGTTTTGGACATTTGAATAAAGATCTACAAATTAATGATATGATATACATGTATAAACTTATACGAGGTACTTTCACACCAGTTGAGTTTCCTGTGTTTTCTATGTATTCTATTGATCTTTATAACATGCTCTTATTAGTTTTACAGTGCCATCATTCCCTGAGGAAAAGAGAAGTTCATTTGATATCACTCTCGATTGTTCCCAATATTTTCCATAGCAAAACACAGCTTTCAGTATCATGATCTAACGAGGGAGTCCTAAAAAATGAACTATGGCACTCCACTGCTTACTCTTGGTGCCTACGAGTACACAGAGGATAGTCAAAAGTGAATAATGCACTAGTATAGGTGTTCATACAAAAAACACCATGACACTTGCCTGCAACCTGGTCTACACAATAGTAAGCACTTATACAGTAGGCTTGCGATGCACCATGTGAGAGAGAGAGAGGATCAGGACTCCTCAAGCGCTCAGGATGAGTGGCGGGAGTGGCTCGACGTTTTGAATAGGTTGACTATCCGTCGTCAGGAGTAAGCACTTACCTAAGCGTATAAATTGCTGGACAATGAGGTATAGTAATGTTTCCATTGGGATGGGCAGTACTAGTAGAATTCAGTGTTCCCACAGGAATCCATGAACCAAATTACATGACCAGATATTACATTTTGGTTAGAGTAGCACATTATGATTATTTCATGTTTGTGATGACCTCGACCTCCCTCAAGAATTTCCATGACTTTGGGAGACATTTTTTGCCATAACTTTCTATCCCTTACCACAAGATTTTTTTCCTTATGATGTTCCAGTTTTTTCAATGATTGGGGAACCGTAATTTTCCACAATTTCAAAATTTGGGCATACACTTTTCAAAGGGCGAGTGACTTCATGAAATAATCAAAGGGCGTATATGAATGCAACCCACGAACAGGGGTAATATATTGATCCAAACGACCACTTGGGATGCTGCAAGGCTTGAATTCAGTCAACTTGGACCATGGGTAAACAACAGTCCTGCTGAGGAGCTATACAGCCTCTTCAGACTACGGTACAGCAAATTTGTAAAAAGTTGTAAACAAATGTAGGATAAAGAATCACGGTGGAGCGCACAAACTAGTAAAAAATACATCATATGGATAAATGTTGTATAAAGAAACTAATTCTGAAGAATTATATTGACATGAAACCTAATCATAAGAGTGTGTTCACACTAAGCCCTGCCTAAATTCACAAAGTTTCTTGATATTCTGGTTCAGGGTTAGTACATAGCATATAGCAGCGTATGGGTTGTTTCAAGTAGTCCAGAAAATCCTGGATAGAGCCCTTTCTAGGCTTAGGCTTGATCTGCTCCAGTGACACCAGAACATGTGTCATACCACCGGTGAACAACACAAGCACTGTCCCAGATCAGTGGTCAAGATATCCATTATAGAGTCCATTATAATTCAGCAACATTGGTATAAAGTGTGATCAACTGGTTGCTTCCTCCAACCCTCTCTCAATGAGTTTCAAATCTTCCAAGTCCTCTTTGATGATACCCACCAGATGACTGATGCCTTCCTGCTGCTGCTTCAGATGCTGAAGAAATATGTCAGAAACAGACAGAGAGAGAGAGAGAGAGAGAGAGAGGGAACATTAATTTCAACATGTGTTAAAAGCCACCTCATGAACTTTTCTATCTTATGCTATGGTCACATTACTCAAAAGTAGTCTGCTCGGCGGCCGAGCGGCGAGTTTTTAACCAATTCTGCCCGGCGTCTGCCCGGCCACCGAGCAGCGGCCGCCCAGGCACCGCTCGTTTTTAGGGCATCGCTCGGTCGCCGCTGAAGTTTTAGCGCGGAGTTAAAATTTGGGCGGCGTCTGCTCACTTTTCACTCGCCGCCCAAAATACGCTCTGTGCCTGGGCGGTCGCCGCCCGGGCACCGAGCTAATCGTTGGGCGATGCCTAATTCCAGCAGCGACCGAGCAGGCTACTGATCGGTCAGTCGCTGCTCTGATTTGTGACCATAGCTTTAAATAATTTCAAACTTTTTTTATTAACTTGACTAATTTGATTTGAAAAGTGTTAAAGGCCACCTCAAGACCCTCTCTATCTATACACAGTTTAATACCTTTAATGATTTGTAAACCACTTGTTTATTTTCTAAAGTCAAATTTATGATAATGGGAAAAGGCAGGCACCACAAATATAAATAAATAATGGAGTTGCCTTCTAGGCTTGTACCCTCATATGGTACATCAATTAATTAATGTGCACACGAGATACCTAAACCAAACCCTACCAGGTTCCTAACCAAGTCAGAGCTACGTTTCCATTTTTCACATTAAACAATAAAAGTGCCATGCTCTATCTGATTTTACAAGTTTACTGCCCCAGCCTCCTACTCATTTGTATGACTAATTGGCAGGTTACTCTATGAAGCCTTAAAGCCCCACTGTACTACTAGTAGCAACTTGCTCCCTCTATATAGAAACAATGCCCGATCGGTGACCAGTGGTCCCCCATATCCTCTTTTTCTTGTGTTAATTGAGAGCTGAGTTGATGAGATAGCCACCTGTCAGTGACCTTGCTGGGTGGTCTAATCCCTCCTGTCCACACTAGTACAGATGGCCTTTAATACTATATCCAGATCTCAAAAAAAATTGTGAGAGAAGTGTGAACTCGCCTGTCTAATTTTATATTGAAGATAAGAACCCATTGAATATTGCTCACTGGTAGAACTTAATGAAAGGTGGCTCTGTAAAGCCTAACTGTGTGTGTTTCCCAGATCTAATGAAAGGTGTGAGAGAAGTGTTCAAATTACCTGTCTAATTTCATACTGGAGATCAGAGTCTATAGAATACTGCTCACTGCTTCGACTGAATGGCAGGTGGCTCTGTAGACGGATCTGGGATAACATCTCATTCAGACGAGCCTGAATTAAAACAAATATACCCGACATGTAGACGTCTGAAATCATTCTACCAAAGTTAAAAGAGGCATCCCACACATATCATGAACTGGAATAGCAATCGGTTCCTGTTGTAAGCCTCCCAATAAACTGGCATTTCAAGTACATCACTCGCACCTACAGACATGTATATTATGGTCAAGCTAGATGTAATCATGAAAGTCAAAACACAATGGAATACAAGTAAATTATTTGTCACAGAAGTACTTCATTCACTAATTGACATCATTAGGGCTTTACTTGACCCTTGAATAATGAGCCTGAGATAACAAAAATACATGTTTGTATTACAACAAAATCAAATCATTAATACCAAATGGGTTAATAATAATAATAATAGCTCGTTCTTATATGAGATATTCATATTGTAAATTTGGATTAAGTTTTGTGAATTCCACTATCGCCAATATATTTTAAAATACCCGTAGGTTACGTGCAGCCCCCATTTCAAATGCACACTGGGATAATTTGTTGACCAAGATGCTTCAGGTCTATTTTGTGGGGCTGCAGCATGCATGCTGGTGTTGATTGTGTGTGTGTGTTTACTTAATTTTTCAACAGTAATCACAGTGATTTATCAAAATTAAACGATTTCTTGAGTGGATCATTACGAAAAAAGTATGAAAATAGTGTTAAACATACTACTAAGGAATAAGATATTTGGATGTGTGTAGCAGCATAGAAAAATTAACATTAACTTTCTTTGATTGAGTTCATGGGCAAGTGCGAAAACTCATTTAATGCCCTCCGCCCGTCTCTCAAATACACAATCGAGATTGAATGTGATGACGCTCTTCCGTTACTTGATGTACAGGTAGAAAAGTCAGCGCACGGCTTCACTACTTCCGTCTATCGGAAACCTACATTTACAGGTTAGTACACGTGCTGGGACTCTTTCAGTCCTACCCGGTACAAAATTGGTCTCATCAATATCCTCATTGATAGAGCACAAAGACTTTACTCTGCATGCAAACTCGCAGCGGAAATCATTCAAGTCAAGGATATCCTGCTCGAAAACGGCTATCCTGACCATGTGATTGATTGCTTTGTCATCCGTAAACCGAACAAACAGACAAAGACACCGGTCTTTGGGCGTAACAAATGCCCTATGTATCTCAAACTACCGTGGCAAGGGAAAGCTTCCCAAAAGTTTGAGAAATAGGTCAAGCGAGTCGTGTGCGTTGAATTTCCGACTGTTGAGCCGCGCGTGGTATTTACTACAACTATAACGTTCGTGTCTGTCCATAAAGATGTACTCCCTATTACGCAAACTAGCAATGGATTTTGAATTCAAATGCCGATGTGAAGCTCGGTACATAGGGCGTACAACTCAGAGACTGGCAGATCGAGTAAAACAGCATGTGCCTTCCTTCATTCGGAACTGCCAGACCGGCGCGCGTTCTCAACCGCTGTAATGCAAACAGGGAAACGTCCGTACGGCAGACAACGCCAACTCTGCCATCGCTCAGCACTTGCTGAACAACCAAGATTGCGCTAAACAATACTGTTCATCTTGGTTCAAAGTTCTCTGCCGAGCGAGAAACTTTACTCATCTGCGCATGCTCGAAGCAACACACATTCAGCTGACCGTCCCGCTTCTATGCAGACAGAGAGAGTTTGTTCGGACGCTCGTATTATTTAAGCAATTATCCCGATATAACCAGCTGGCATTAAGCCTAATTTACTGTTACCTTAGACCAGGGGGGTGTTTCACAAAGATCTTAAGTTGAACTTTCTCTAAGTTGGACTTAAATAATTATGGAGAGCCATTTGTAGCCTTAAAATAAAATATATTCTAAAACAAAAATTGAAGTATTTTAGACTTTTCATAAATTCTACATAAAGAACATGATATCTCTCATGATAATAGAAAACAATGAATGATTTAAATCAACATTTAATGCCTTTTAAAATATCTTTTACAAAATATTTTCAAAGATGCTAACGGCTGTCCATAATTTTTAAGTCCAACTTAGAGATAAGTTCAACTTAGGATCTTTGTGAAACACCCCCCTGGCCTTCTCAACTAGTTTATTAGAAGTGCCAAAACAAAAAATTATTGAGGTTGAAGTGCCAACCTGTATATTAGGTGACTGTGTTGTGAGGGAGCGTAGCGACCGAGCCGATACCGGATGTGGTCCGGGGGGGCGAAGCCCCCGGAAGCTAGTGGATTTTAGGGCTTTTTTTAAGGCCCAGATCTGGCATTTTTAACACCTTTCTGTTCCATAAAACATCAATCATAATTTCATATTGATGTGAAATAATCCTGGCTAATATCTACACTGGAAGTTAATTTATATGTAGTTATTTTGGTGCAATAAACACGGAAAATGTCAAAATCAAGTAAAAATCAAACAAACAAAATGGCTTGCTTATACTTTGGGCTCAACTTCGACTGCGACTTTTTGATTTAGCTGAGTTTTTTAATTTTAAAATACAATTTTTTAATTTTTTCTTTCTTTAATTTTTAATTTTAATTTTTAATTATTTTTTTATTAATTTTTTGGAACAGCCGCGCGCCACTCCGACTTACCGCGCGCGCCGCCAGTTGAGAAAGCCTGCCTTAGACAGCCAATCAGAGCTTGTTCCTTTTAGTTTCCGTTCATATTGATCTATTTCGGCTTTCTGTTTCATTCTTGCGTTTTACTCTGATGAGTGCAAGTCTAAAAGTTTTAGTATGGCTCTTTTCAACGCTATTCTCTGATTTTGTAGTACCAATCATCTTTTCAGAAAACTCATTTGAACATCCTAAAAAAGTAAGATATTTGGATGTGTGATGGGCAAGAGTAAGCAGAAGAATAGAAATAACAACATCACTTTGTTTTGGTTGTGTGCGTTGGCAAGTGCGAGAAATCATCTAAAAACTAACGGAAGGCCTACGATAGAGGGTTTGTTGGCTTGTTGGACGACAAACGGACACACAACGGTTTGGTGGGATATTCTAAAGTTAAGTCCAAGAGTCCAAGAGGCTATATCTAGGCGTTTTGGCAATAGCGAGAATTATACTTGAATGTTCTTCTTAAAATAATGCATTGAATATTTCAATAATTTTTTACATGAAATGAAGGCCACAATACCTGAATGTACCCAAACTGAATTCATTACAAAACAATTGCCATTGCCCATGTCAGCTGAAATTGCGTAAACACTTTTTCCCAACCAGGAGTCATGAAATAATGATGCTGGATAGCAAAAAGGTTAACAGATATGATGCACAATGCCAATGGCTGTGTTCTGAATCCAATCATTGATACACACAGATTTTCAGAAAGTGATGCATTATTTTAAGAAAAGCATTCAAAGAAATGTCAGGAAACTTTGTCCAGGATTGACACCCTTTAGCTTTACAATGTCCAAGCCTCAGTCTGATAACATTTATAAGTTTGTGAGGTATGAACACTTGAAATTGTAAATGTAGCTTAGATATCCACAGTACATCACTACTCTAGTATCATACCTTCATCTGAGTTGGGGCATTTAACTCTGCCATCAGTCCCTCATGCTGTGTTCTAAGATGCTCCTCCTCCAACTGAATGGACACTCCCTGTTTTCTCTGAACCTCCTGTTGAGCCATGACCTAGGATTAATGCAGAAAAACGTTTTATAAAACCAACAGGAACTTTAGCTAGCACCTCCCTCATTACTTTTATTGACACAGAAAAGATGACCAGCATTTACCATAACTACCTTTACCTTTTTGCCAACATCATTACTGTCAATAATGCATTATCATTCTTATCATCACCACCACCATCATCGTCATCATCATTGTCATCACTACATGTATTGCCAACATCACAATTATCATCATCACTAACACCATCACCACACCACCACCATCACCATCATCGTCATCACCACACCACCACCATCACCATCATCGTCATCACCACACCACCACCACCACCATCATCGTCATCACCACACCACCACGATCACCAACATCGTCATCACCACACCACCACCATCACCAACATCATCATCACTACACCACCACCATCACCATCATCGTCATCACCACACCACAACCATCATCATCACCATTACATTCATCTTCTCCACTAGCACAAACTTCATCATCATCAACCATTATAGTCAACACCACTGTTATCATCTTCTTCATAAACACCTATATCCATATCTCATTCATATCATCATCACCAACATCCTTTTCTTGATGTGTTTCATCATCATCATCAGCACCGTCATTGTCCTCGTTGTCGTCATCATCATCACCAATATCATCACAATTCCAAGGCTTACCTGTAAAACCCTATGGGACAATTCCAGATGCCTCCTCTTATTCTCTGCTATTCTGGCCTGCAATGTGTTCTGCTGCTCTTGCAATCTTTCCAAGTCTTTGTTCACAAGCTGTCAATACAAAATAATTACTATGAAACAAGCACCACAAGATATTTGGTGGCCAGTTTTGATATACTTTGATTTATCATATACAAAAGTTTGATCTAGTGCAATGATGAAAAATATGGAAAATGCTGCAACATTTTCAAATAAAAGAACACAAATAATGGCACATCATTTCGCACAGTTTTCACATATTGAAACGTGATTTGACTACTAGCTGTAATATTTATGAGTTAGAGTAACTCTTCTCCTTCAATGTGATGTATTGATCATTTCATTTGGTAGTTTTCTAGTGCAAGATTTGAGAGTTTAGCCGAGACTCTTCTGTAGTGGTTTAGCGTAAACAAGTTGTTTACTTAATAAAAATTAGACTTCAAGGACGAGAGCTTTCAAGTAGTTGATTGTACCCTAGCTCCCTGCCTGCATTGTATATTTTCATTTTATTGTTTTCATGGCCACGTCTTAAGTCTTCTGAGATTAAAGGGATTGGGTATCTTTGCCTCAGATTCTAAAGACAAAATCTTGGATTTAGCTCATGCAGCAATCATAATTATAAAACTTATAGTCAGTCAGGAATCCCATGAATTTTACAAGCTGATCATCTGTCTGATTATCAAGATATATAAATTTCAAAAAAAGTTTTCCAAACTGTTTTTATAACACTACAGTCTATTGGGATAAATGAGTATGGTAAAACCGGTCACTCAAAGACTGATGATTTTTTAAAGAAATTTCATGATCTTTTTGAGGCACAATTTTTTTAGGGCAACGTATTTCAGATTTGTAAACCTGTAAACATTGTTAAACAGTGCCTTTAAACAGTGTCATAATAATAACTTACATCCAACCTTGCTTGATGCTGCTGAGTCTCTTGCTGCTGATACTCTAACCTTGTCTTAATGACATCAAATCCAACAAGTGGGACTGGGATGAGTCTATAACAGGATAAAGCACATAAATGTTATGAATATCCCAAACTGAATGATTTCTTTACTTGTAAACCTGTAAACATTGTTAAACAGTGCCTTATCAGTATTTTCCATTCTTTGTTTGCATGAAAAAAATATTAACAAATGTAAGAATGAAGTTTTTTCCTTTGAACTGTGACATATACAGGAAGTACAAGTATACCACTTTATGTCCTCCCATAAAAACAATAAAAGAAATTCTTTAAATGATGAAAAAGGGATATCTTACTTTTGTACTAAAATGAATTAAAATCATCTCGCATGGCATTACAGTAACAATAAGATTTTACCAGTTTAAGTTTCCTACAGAAAATAATTATTAAAAAAAAATCAAATCCAAATCAACTTTTCATATATTTATATTTATCCCATCATTTTCCAATGTTCAACAATATGTCTTCCCTAATTTGGATCAAATTGTTATCAAGATGTAGTGCACTTTTACAGCTTGTTATCAGCCTGGCAAAAGGGTCAGAAAGGATGCTTGCTCAGCAGATGTAAATTTGTTGAAAAATTAAAAGTGGTCATTTTAAATGTACTCTCTTATTAGTAGCACAATCAACACAAGGTCAGTATGTGTGACACTGCCAGGCAGAGAACAGGTTGTATATTTGCATAACATACCTGTCAGGATCTGGATTATCAAGCTGAGCTTGCCTCCATAGTCTTGGGTCATAACCTAGTTCAGACACAGACAGAACATGGATTTAAAGTCAGATTTCAATGCCAAGAATCATCTTCATGCATATGCTTTGAATTCTTAGAAATTTGGGCATTTGGTATTATTATCAATATACAGTCAACCTCGACAGGACTGAGTGAAATGTGTCAACTTAGGCAATCTTTAACTTGTATGCAAGTCGTAGAAATACGACTTTGACGTATGTACTAGGGGTAGTGTACATGTTCATGTACATTGCCCCTAGGCCTAGCGTAACTGCCCAGTAGCCGTCCAACACCTTTTCAAGTCGTAGCACCACAAGGTGGCGCTTGCACAAATGAGCATCTGAGCATTTTAGTACATGAAATCCCATATTGTGTAAGTAAAATCAGTGTGTGGCACATGCTTTGACAGTAATTGATTACTGGTACACGTTGCCATGTGAATTCAATGCTTTCCATTTGTTACTATTTTGGGAATTTGATGGACTTTGAGCAATTTGTAGCATGTAGGCGATGATTAGACTTAAAAATATACATGTAGACAAATACAGATGATTAACACGCGTAGGTCTATATAGAAAAATACTATTAATTTTTATCGACTCCGGAGGTTATTCGACACATGCGATGTCAACTTGTGCAAGGTTGACTGTATTCCGTGTCAGCATATATAGTAATGTGTGGGAAGTCTTTCATGCCACCATGAAAAAGAAATTTGAGGAGAAAAGAGTTAAAATTGTTTCAAAAAATGGCAAGAAATATAATCAGCCAATGAAGAATAAGGAGAGTGAGATTGTGAGTGAAATAATGGTCTGTTCTTGAATAGAGCATATCACATTATATAACGTCCCCATGTGCTTCCAAAGAGCTTTGGAAATTATCCCCCTAGCTTTAGCTACAGCAGCCGTTATCAGCGCACAGTGTATTTCAAGGAATCATCATACCAGGTTCCCATTTACCTCACCTGAGTTGAGTGTGGAAAATGTAAATCTTGCCAAAAGACACTAGTGACCTTTTGATCCACAGTACGGTGACATATCATCTCGACCACAACACCTCTATCGAAAGAGATGTTCTGACTGAGCCTGTGATAATGCTAGCCAGTTGACATGTGAACAATCCCAAGGTAACCCATAACCTGAATCTCTTTAACACTCACCTAGTGGAGGATTCTGAAGGTAGTGTTCTAATTGAGCCTGTGACAATGCTTGTCTTGGCTGCATGTGAACTACTCCTAGACTACCCAGCTGCTGCTTGTTGCTAGCTTGGTTAAAAAAGGTAAAGGTTTCTGTGGAAGGGATGCGTTTAGTAGCACCAGTAGGAAGACGTTCCAAGATGTAGACTACTACCTCAGCTCTGAAATGAAACAGAAAAAGTAAGAAAAGATGCAGAACATGAAGGATACAAATATATTCATGCTTCTTATCATGTTGTATGTTTACGTTTTATCATGTGGTATTCCAAGATACAGAACTCTAATAAATAGCTGTGAAGCAAATACAAGTGTAAAATGAAGATTACTATAATGATCATTCTTATCATGTCATGTTTAACATGCAGGATTTGATGTTAAAGGGAACCAAAACCTTTATACTAAGTTACTTTTATTGTAAAGTTTAAGATATTTAAAAAATATCAGTGAAAATTTGAACAAAATCGGGCAAGGAATAAGGAAGTCAGAGCTTTTTTAAATGACTAGTCACTAGAGGGCAGTATTCAATTTGATGACATCATCTGTGGACAACTCTCCATGCCTTTTGAACATAAAATTTCATGTTTTTCCTTCTTTCTTGTGATTGAGATAATCTACTCCCCTGATAGCAAGATATAGAATGCAAAATGATATTCTACTTCACATGTTATGAAGTCGGATCAAGAACACAAATAAATATGAAGAAAACGAAAAAAATGTTAGAAGGAAAATAACGACCATTAGTTGTCGAATCGACTTAAGAGCTATAGAGCCAGTAAGTAATAGTCTAATTTTCAGACCATTGAACTGAATGGTTGTACGTTTTATTCTGCGCAAAGATTCAATCAGTTTAATTTTTTCCATTACAAGAAGTGGGTTATTGATGTCGAAAACTGCTCATGTACCCTTTACAGCTCATTTTATATATGTTATTACCAAAAAAAAAAGTCAGTCAGTCACTCAATAGTGTCTGACTGTGAAGTCTAGCAAGTAAACAGGTTTCCTTGCATAATTTGAATATTAGGACACTGCTAACGTTTAAATTTCACAGATAGGACATACATGACATATTCATAATTCCTGCAAAATTCTACAGAATTTGATGTTGGCAGCAAAAGGGACATACGTGTAGTATCTTTAAAACCATTGCAACTACAGAAATTTTTTTTAAAGGGTTTCCTAACATTTAACCGGAATGGCTGTGAAACCTGTTTTGGATAGATTTTTTTAAAAGTATTATTCATGTATTATTTTATTGAATAGTGATTGGTCCCCTTAAAAAGCTAGTGCAGGTCTTACTTGTCATTTGGAAGGGGTCTGACATCCTCCACGCACACTGACAGAGAGGGTTTACTGCCCAGGATTCTGTAGAGGGAGTCTACCATCTGTTGCTGCTGAGATCGGATTTCTGTGTCTTTCTTGTTGAAGTGTAAGACAACCAGGCCATCTTTCGTCTTTGCTGTGGGTTTTACACTATAGCCAACTGTCTATTGAGGATGCACATAATGAAGAAGAGTGAAAATCTTTTGGTGAGCACTCGTTATATAAATACCATTTGTCAATAAAAGGTGCAGGTTTTTGTTTCCTTTCACCAGTGAGAATCTTGTATTTCATAGTGTAGGACTACCAGGCCATCTTTTGCCTTTGCTTCAGGTTTCATGCTATAGCCAAGTCTACAAAGCATTTACATAATGAAGATAAGGGTACATACTGTTTTGTGAGCATCTGTATAGAAAGAAAGGCTGCTTGTTTATGAAAGATACATATTTTTGTTTCCCTTCATCAGTTCTTCTTTCAGAAACCTGTCTTTCTTGTTGAAATGTACGCCCAGTGTTTTTCAACTGGGGTACTGCAAGACATATCCTAGGGATGCCATTGGAAAAAAGTTAGCTACACTATTAATTCATTTAGGAATGACGTCCATTTCATGAAAACATATCTAAGAATTTTCGTCAGGAAATGGTATTTAAAAGATATTAAAGTGTACTTCTTTCTTTCTTACTTGCTTTGCTTGCAATATTTATAATCATGATGATTTCTGACAGCAAAGAGCGAACATAAAATCTTAGAAACCAATACGTATTTCTTGTGAGGAAATAGCATTTAAAAAACTTAAATCCTGAATACCTCCATATTTGGGCAATAAGGTGCCATAATATCCTTCTATTTGACAGCCAAGTGCCCAAAGATCGTCATATTGGATTAGCAAGGTGCCTGAATACATCAACAGTTCATTTGAATTCGCTTGTTCGCTTCACTCATGTCTTTAATGCGCAGCGAGGTAACTGAATACACAACTTTATATCTTTATTAGTGTGTCGATAACAAAATAAAAAAATTAAATTATATTTTAATTTTTTTTTGTTGTTGTTGCTTGCTCGCTTCACTCCCTCAAATATTTAGAAAAAATTTGCTCGTAAGGCACTTGACGAGTATGTCCTAATGACCACAAGGTTGAAACGCTGTCCTAAATCACCGTAAAGTACTGCCAGTTGTTTCTTCCTGGCTTTTTACCTCATTTTGCACATGTTGAAGTTTATTGAGATATATTTCTTGAAAAGATTTTCTAAAATCATAAAATAAAGAGAGCTCGGTGGTTGAGGCATGAATATTATATTTCTGGGTTCATATTCATCCAACTTTATATAGCTTTACATGCCATTGCCCGCTGACTTAACATGCTGGAGTACAATATATTGATATCTTGGCCAAGCACTGTTTTAAGAATTTGGACCCTAAATTGCTCTCATCCTCAATCCTCATTGCTCCTCACTTTAAATCTACAGAAGGGGTTCTCTGGGCTGAAGTTGACTGTGGTGTTCTGATTGACGAACCCGCTGCCTGTCCCCCAGAAAGCTTGGAGTTGATTCCATTTGGCAAGGAGGTTGTCTCTCTCATCGCCATAGATACTGGGTACAGAGAGAGCAGCTGCAAGGAGAACTAGGTTGTTGTCAACGCCTGGAATAAGAGCAAAAGGTTAAAGACACAAGGAGGGCATGAGATGTAATATCACGCAGCTTTCAAACGTTGCGCATAAAAATTGACTGTTGGTAGAAATAGCAATTTTTGTAAATGTATTTAAACAAAAACTAAACAATATTTTTGAATTTTTATTTCACATATATTTCAAGCATACCTTTAACTACAATTCTGTGTAGTTTCATTGTTATAGGCATGTGGGAAATATGTTAATTATTGAATTAGAATATTGTCTTTTCAGCCATGTGTGACATGGCCCGCTGATCGCCCATTGACTCGCGCTGCTATTCTGCGTGGTGAAAAAAATGCACCTCAATGTATAAAACTCCCCTACAAAAATGCAATATCCTCATGTGTTTCACTCATTGAATTAAATTGTTATTTACACTCAAGGTAGCCACAACTGTACTGGGATCACAAAAGTTTCTTCCACTCTGAAATTCAGTCCCTGTGGAATGTTATGTTGTTGTTGTTGTTGTTGTGTGGTATCTCGGAAAATCGTCATAAATCCTAAAATCTGACATCTTTGAAAAAGGCAGATATACTGTGTTGTAGCTAAAAGTCTACAAATTCTTATCATATAATCGTTTTTTTCTGAATTATTTGTTAAACACATGAGGAAATAGCTGTGCGGTGATCCAAGTAATTTCCATGGCCATATTGTATTGGCATTGCAAAAAATATTAGGAATTTAAGGTCAATATTTGGTGTAAATATGATCTATGAATATATGATTTAAAAAATGCCCCCAAAATGAACAGTTTGACTTTCCTAATTTGCATAATGAGTGCGCGAATATATAATTAGCTGAAATGACCTTATTTGCATATTTGATGAATATTCATGATTTTATTTAATTACAAATGAAGTATATTTCCATACCTGTCTGATATACAGGTGTACATAGGTTTCACTGATGTAGCATGTTCGGTTTTGATTTGATTACATATGCGCATATTAATTAGGCGGACTTAGTTATTTTCACAACTTGTTTATATCTGCAGATTCGTAAAAATGGCAAAATTGACTTATTTTGTTGGCTTTTGTTTTCAAAACGGTAATAGATATATGAATTTTCTTTTTTCAGAAAGTGATGAATTAAGTTGTCAACTTTGTCGAATTATGCCATTTTTGACAATTTGACCATTTCTGGCAGGTTTTTCGGTAATTTTGCGATATCAAAAAAATGGTATAAAATCACAACGCATTGACCGATTTCAATTCTGTTTTTTGTTTTTTGAAGCTTTTATAAAGCTTGATCATTTGCAATCATTAAATAACATGTGTTTGTTGTAATTATTTTTGGTGTGCTATACCTACTATTATGTAAAAATGTGTAGAACAGGTGTCACATGCATATTCACTTTTTACATAATAGCAGTGAAGGGATGTTCTTTTGTCTACCTGAGGAACTGTATATTTTGTCCGCTTTCTTTGTTCGACATGTTCATAGTGATAAGGCGTCTAGAAATATGAGGATTTTTCGCTTAAACACTGTTAAAAGACGGGAGAGTTGCTGCTACCTTGTTTGGCGCTTAACAATAAGGGATAGAGCAAAGTCGATCTGGCGCTGCTCATTGGCTGCCGGGCTCACGATCAATTGGGCAAAAAGAATTTTCATTTTTTCGGTTTACCGGTAACTTAATAAAAAATTTGGAGTGGACTTTAAAAGATTAAGCCTGAGTCTATACAGTCGATCACACAGAATCTTGACCGTCGCCATCGGGTCCCGGTGTCGTATTTTGGAAACTGACGCTCCGATAAAAATAATGAAATATATAAGAAATTGCATTATTGCACACCACAAAAATTCATCCACCTTAAAACTCTTATTTGATTTTTACCAATTTGTATATCATATTCTAGAATCTAGCTCATCCTGAATCGATTCAAACTGCCAATAAAAATATGAGTTGCTAAGCAGTTCACTAATGGCCGGCCAGGTCTTGGCAGGATGAACAACTCAGGTTAAAAAAACATTAATGTGGGAATAATAAAACGGCTTTCCAAAAAATTCTTCTTTACAACATACCAATCGAATATTTTTTTAAAGACAAAATAAATATTTATCTATTATTATTAACACTGCATGCTTCTTTTAATAGCTGATAATTCATGCATGAGAAATTTTGGAATTGCAGAAACTCCAAGTGAAAATAACAATGATATATTATATTATCTACCTTGTTGCTGTTGTTGTTGTTGTTGTTGCTGCTGCTGCTGAGCACCAAAACCAGGCGCTAACCCACCTTTATACAGAGGAAGAAATAACAACTTTAGTTTGGAATTCTGGGTTTGGCCGACAACATTTTTGTTTACAAATTTGCATTTGAGCACGATTGCCAAATTACGCTTTTGTTTAATTTACAGTTTTTTGTTGACAGTCAATTCAAGTTAATATCACACTTTCCAATATGTCTCATCGTCTTTTGCTAATGAATCCCTCTCTCTTTTCCTATTCATTCTTATGTTTGTTTTTTAAACTTTCATTAAAATAATGAAGGATTCATTCAGAAATTCATGGAGGATTCATTCAGAAATCAGGGAGGTCTCTATCAATTGCATGTACTACAACATAATAGGAATAATATTTCAAAAAATCATGGAGGGTTGGCATCTCTGTATTATAATTGTATTTGCCCTAATATCTGAGAGCACACACTAAGACCCCGTTCTCACTTACTTCGTTGGAGCGCTCTGGAGCGCTCTAACTAAGACCCGTTCCTCAGGAGCGGTTCTTAGGTGAGTGAGAACGGTCAAAGTGGTCCAGGAAGTGGACTTCTGGACCGCTCCAGAAGACCACCTTCCGAGGTGGTCTTGAGGAGCGGGTCTAATTAAGAGCGCTCCAGAGCGCTCTAACGTGCAATGTGAACGGAAAGCGTACTTTGAACGGAAGTGAGCTAGTGACGTTCCGCGCGAAACATGTAGTACGGTACATACGGTTTGGATTCCGCGCGCGAAAAAATTGACCCGCCTACCTGAGCTGCCATAGCAACAAGACCACTTTGACTCGTGGAGCGGTTTGAGCCATAAAAACTGCTCGGAGTGTGAACGCTCGCAAACCGTTCCTCAAGACCCGTTCCTCTGGAGCGGTCTGGAGCGGTCTAACTAAGACCACTTTCAAAGTGAGTGAGAACGGGGTCTAACATACAACAAAAACTATGGTCTTAGGGTGATGGCACTAGGGGATAAGACCTGGGGGGGGGGGTGATTGTCCAAGAACCCCTTCTCGGTAAGCCATATCCCTACCCTGTAGCCCTACATACATGTACATATCCATTAAATAAATGCTTATTACTGGTTGTAATAAATAGGCCTACAGCATACTTTTAACTAGGAAACGATTTTGATCTGGAATCCTTTAAGCATTCAAATGAAACATGTCAGCAAAAACACACATGGCCTGCCCTGAGTACTGACCCGTTTTCCTATTAAAGGTAATACAAAGTTTTGGGAAATTTTGAAAATTGGGTGGATAGTGATTCTTCACATTTAAAAAAAAATATATTTGGATGCCCCTGTGGATGTATAAGCACTAGAAAAATTTCTAGCTCCTGAAAATAGCTAATCGGTGGTTTTTAGTCAAGAAATATTGTTTTATAGCTTAATCAATATTTTGACCTTGAGATGGAGTTATACAACATAAAGAGTTTATTATTTACAATTTCATAACTTTAGACTCGATTTCAACCGCGACAACGATCACTGAATATTTTAGGATTACATATGCTTCCAATATGTTCATTTGAACCAAATTCATGACCCCATAACAAAACTTTGTATTACCTTTACCAGATACAAGGCCCTATTTTATAAAGGGCTCTGGAGGCAAGACCCCCTTCCCCATTTAATTTGCAGGACTCAACGCTAATATTTTGTAAATCATTATTAGTGCTGAGGTCAAACGTTTAACCGTCCAATATCCGACCGTCCATGGCACTATCTGTTTTCAAATGGACGGTTTTGTTTTCCGTTTTTTTCTTGTTTTTTTTTATAATTAAAAAAAAAAAAATATTGGAAAATCCAAAATGAACATAATTAGAAACAAAATCACTGAACAAAAACGGAGACTTTACTGACAGGCATACTTTGGAATAATGAATGGGTTTCACTTTGATTATGAAGCTAATAAATCAAGTTTTGCCAACATTATAGTCATCATAAGCCAGCCCTGACTGTTGAATTGCAGAGCAACAATCTTCACAATAACAATCAATTGCAAGATTGTAGATTGAGAAGTTGACTCGTAAAACTAAGTTCCCAACCTTGAAATACATGAATAATACTTCACTGATGCCATTTATTTAAAAAATAATAATAATAATAATAAATAAAAAATTGAAGAAAAAAAAGAAAAACAAGATTAATATATATTTTTTTTTTATCGTTTAATAAAAAAACGTCCAGTTTTGACTAGCAGTTAAACGGAATTGGAAATATCTGTGATGCTACAACACTAATCATTATGGGCTATTGGGCTATTGGGCTATAAGGTTGAGTCCATGTTAATTTCATTAAATATGGACGGGGTCGGGACTGAAAGTTCGATTGCCCAGGTGTGCTGGGTGCCCTGTTATTGTTGAGACCAGATTTTCTATCAATCTGACAAACACTCTGATCCATAATTAGCTAATGAAGTTATAGCTTTATTGAACATTAAAGGGAGGTGCTGTAAACAGATTACACCAGTTATCCCTCCAACACTCACTTGTTGTTGTTGTTCCTGTATTGAGACCAAACCCAAAGTTGAGGGCAGATGTTGAGGGAGCTGTCTGACCAAAACCGCCTCCACCAAAGAGAGACGACCCTCCTGGCTTGGCACCAAAACCTGTAGAAAGAACATAGAATAGTATTCATGCATATCTGCTGCAAATGCTAGTACTGTAGCTACATTGTAAAAACAGAAAATATTCTCCCAACAAAAACCAACATCTTCATCATTTAAATTTTCTTCAAAGGTTTTGTACTGGGCTGATGAACTGTTAGGTTGAAATTAGAGAATAAAGAATAAGTATTACACTAGTGCTGTAGCCGAACCGCCGAACCGAACCGAACTCGACTCTCGATAATCTTTCTTTCTTGATCCTTCCCAAACATTCCTCTCTCTCACATGGTGCAACCACAAGCCTTCTGTATATATCTACATCACCATGCAAGCCGATACTTATAAGCAGCAAGAATACACATGCGTACAACATCCGTCTCAGCAAATCTTTAAAAAATATAATTTATTGTCAAATTGAAAACACAATTCTTGTAAAATTGCAAATCAAACACTTTTTAAAGACAGAAATATGAATGTAAGTACTACTTTTATTCACAAATACATGTAGTTACGTTTAAAGCAGTTTTTTAAGAATGTGAAATTTGTGCCGGTCCGAAGCAGTGTTTTTTATCAGGAGTGGTGGGCAGAAGTTCTATATGCAACTCCTTACATTAGAAACAGACAACAATAACTTTGCAATTAACACTTACATGTATATAGGAATTACAGTGTACCACTGATTAAGGGGCATGGGCCATTGTGCCTCCTTCCCTAATCTTGTCTCTGCTATAGAGGTCCCTCTCTCCCTTTAATACTAATGTGTATCTTCATAAAAAATGGGCATTTTTTTTTCCAGCTTGAATAAATACATGTATTTATGAAGCATACTGTAATTTGGAGAAAGCCATTGTAAAAGGAGCCTGACCATTCACATTTTTGTAATTTTCCAGATTTATTTTTGATTGTATGTTGATTTAGAACATTTCAAATTAGCAAATATTTCCCAGTATTGCATTTTGCAACCCTGTCAAGTCCAGTCACTAAAGTTCTCTTTATACGATAGGCCCCGACCAAACCAACCAAACATGCAGGGAAAAAGATACACAGGGGCGGTGGGCAAATTTGCTCCGGAAATACCAAAAAGAGTCCCCGAAATAGGCAAAAAATGTGATTACGCCCCGGTAACAATTGCTGTGAGCGACCGCTCTCTCCTAGCGCCAATATACGGTGGCCAGCATGCAGAGAAAAGATCGAGAGCGTGCAAGCTGAGTGTCGATTCTGTTTTCAATCATATCCGTGATTCTGTTCCCCAAACGAAGCCAGTCTGCAGCAAGCAAAATATGAAGCACTTCGTTGTATATATCCATGCAAAGAAATTTCCTTTATCAGCAGACCTGCCAACCTCTGGAGTTCAAAAACTGTATTCTTTAATCCCAAAAGTTGTATTCTTTTAAAAAAACACGGACTGTTACGCAAATCAATGCCTCTTATACAGTTCGTACATACAGGAAGAATTTTGTTAAGGATCATTGGTTGAATATGCATGATTTTGTCACGACTGGTGTGTTCAATGAACCAATGAACCCCAAATTGCCGATGTGAGATGCTTGTAGGATATTTTACAGGACAGAATGGGCATTTTAGCATTGAAAATGGCACACACACACACAAAATTATTTATAAAACATAAAATTCAAAAAAATAATTAAAAAAAAACTTTTTTGTTTTGTTTTGAAAATCGTATTTTATTGAGGAAAATGGTACTGTCGTATTTGCTTCTAAAAATCGTAAGAAATATGTCTAAATCGTACTGGTTGGCAGGTCTGTATCAGTGTTTGAGTGTGTTGTGTGTACAACGCCGGTAATAGCATATACAGCAATGGTATGCTACTATGCTATAGGAAGAGTCCAAGATAAACTTCAAGGGAATCTAGAAGCACCCAGACAAGAACCATGATTGTCGATATTGAATAGTTAAGTAATATTGACTTCCTTCAGGGCAATACGACATACATGTATTGCCCAGACAGTAGGTGAGGGTAATCTGCAGTACCCATGCATTTACACCTTTAAAAAACTGTGGCAGCGTTTATGCAGCGGTTTACCATGTCATATCTGAACGGGATGTAAGATGTGTTAAATGTATCAAGTGGATGGAAGGTTTAAATGGTCATACAAGTTGAAAAAGTTAAAAATCCAAACATAGCATACAGGCCTTATTATTCTACTACATATACAGTGTATTCCGAAAATTACAAAAGTACCCTGGTAGTTAGAAATTGCAACTAGGCCACTAATTAATATAGCTCACAAGTTTCTCCCAGTTCAAATAAAACAATTAAATGTGTGTTGAAACATAATGAAAATGGGTAGGTGCAACCACAGTTCTTGCTATTTAAGTGCATTATACCCATGGTGCTATCACCAAAAATGATCGGTTTCAATAAAATAAAATGACAATGGTCAAGTTGCCCTCAACAAGGGTAATAAATATGTTAATGAACCTTTCTTTTTTAAACTGTTTTGGTCTTTCCAAACCACCTCAATGAAATATAAGATGAAATATTTCACTCAATTTGGAATTAAAAATTTGTCAGCTCAAACTTTTTAACTTGGAAAACAGGTTTGGTCCTTTAAACCATTCCTCTTGGAGGCAAGAAAGTCATATTTTTTGGACCAGGGGTAAACAAAGTTCTGCTAAGAGGCCTATAAAGTGCAACATAGAAAAATTTGCCACAATCTCATGAATTTAACCCATTATTTGCATCTTAGGTCAGTCGCTCAGAAATAATGATTATGTGTGCTTATATAGAGTGCCTAACACTTTACTTTATCAGAAGTCTCTAAACGCTCTACAATAATGCAGTATAATCACCCTGGCTTTAGCAGAGCAGCTGTCACGCTCTGCGTTTCAAGGAAATAAATTCCTACCAGGTCCCCATTTACTTCACCTGGGTGGAGTGTGGCAAATGCCAATACTATCTTTACCAGTACTCTCTACTTTCATAGATAACAATTCTAAGTAATCCTACCTCCTGAACTTGTGGAAGCTCCAAAGTTAAATCCAGATGCACTGCTGGTTGTCTGGGTGTTCCCTCCAAGCCCACTGCTTCCAAAGCCAAAGCCCCCTCCAGTGCTGGTTGTCGCTGTACCGATCGGTTTAATCCCAAACCCAAACCCAGAGCTGGTGGTGGTAGCTGTCGATGGAGTCCCAAAGCCAAGAGTTGGAGCCGTCGTTTTGGTACCGCTACCAAAGGAGAATCCTGCGAGATAAAAAAAATAAAACATTCAATTGCATATTACTTCATACATGTATCTTTACCTTTACACAAGCTTTTGTAAGAATGTTGTTGTCTCAGCATTCATTTCAGGATTCCAGTCCTTGCTATAGATCTAAATCTTAAGGCAAATATGACATATTTATGTTTGATAAGCGTTTCAAGAAACAACCCACCAAAGACCACCATCATTCATTAAAACATCGTTAAATGGCAAATTCTGAAGTAAAAAATTGTGGGCATCAACAGAAAGACAAGAGAGACATATTGGGAGACTGATAAAATCAAGGTGAAATCTACAATGCAAATTTGTCTTCTCATATTTTATAGTTTGACTGATTCATAATAAATTGTAAGTCTTTTGTTAAAGATTGTGTATTCAGTAAGGCTGCGACGAGTAATCAAATACTTGCACTGTTGACAATTACTAGAGTACGATTTCTCGTACTCGAATACTTGGCCGCCATTTTCCCTTTTTTTCCCCCGGTCTCCTGGCACTGTCCAGGCCGACGCTTACCCGTGCCCGAGAGCTAGCGCTGGCATGATACGGTGAGTAAAAATGTTTCCAGCTCAATCACTGTCAACTCACCACTCAGAAACTGGGACCAAATGTCCAGATTTCTGTTTGGACTCGGAGGAAAAGTAGTCTGTCATCTTTGGTTTTAAAAACAGCATTGTCTACTATTATTATTATTATTAAATCGGCCCCTTCAACGACAACTCCAAGTGAAATCGTGTGAGTTTTTGGAGATGGACCTGGGATACTTCAACCGTAGTAGTACATGTATGGTGGTGGCAATTTTGTTTTGTTTTTTTGTGGCCGAATATTCGAGTACAAGAAATCGTACTCAAGTAGTTGTCAACAGTGCGAGTATTCGAGTATTCGACTACTCGTCGCAGCCCTAATTGTTACTAGGGTAGAGTGCCCAGTATTCGGTCACTTAAAGGTACTATGTCCCTTTTGCAGCCAACCTCAAATGCTGTAAAACTTTGCAGGAATTATGAATATGTCATGTATGTCCTATCTGTGAAATTTAAACGTTAGCAGTGTCCTCATATTAAAATTATGCAAGGAAACCCGTTTACTTGCTAGACTTCACTGTCAGACACTATTGAGTGACTGACTGGCTTTTTTTCTTCTTTGGTAATAACATACATGAAAAGAGTTGTAAAGGGTACATGAGCATTTGTCTACATATGTACATCAATAACCCACTTCTTGTGATGGCCAAGATTAAACTGATTGAATCTTTGCGCAGCATAAAACGTATGACCATTCAGTACAATTGTCTGAAAATCAAGACTATTACTTTTGGGCTCTATAGCCCTAAAGTCGATTTGACAACTAAAAGTCGTTATTTTCCCACTTGAAGACATTTTCAAGCCCCACCTTTTTTAGGGAAGTTCTAAATTAGTATTATCTTTCAAATGCAGTTGGAATTTAACTTTTTCATTTTTTTGGCCTGCAAATGGGACATGGTACCTTGAAGGGGAAATCGCTAATATTTTGAATTCTTTAACCTTTTATTTGGCAATCTATCCATCAAAAGGAAAGAAATTTATTCCTCTAACAGGATTTTATAGTCACTTAAAATATAGAATAATGATAAGCAAAATACTTCCGAAAGATGGAGCATTTTTCTGCCCAGAATTCAGTCACGCAATTGCGTGGCATCTCCGTTGCCATATGAATTATGACACCTCATTCATTAGGCCATGTAAAATTGATTTCATGTTGATCGTCCCCGCCCGCTTCCTTTTTGGGGGCCGCCTCCTATTTTTTGTTATTTGTTATTATTTTGTTTTGTTTGTTTTTTTTGAATTTTTTTTTGATTTTTTTTTTTTTTTTAAAGAAAAAAAACATGAAAAACACTGCTAAAATGGCTCTATTTCTGATTTAAAAAAAAAAAAATTGTCGGCGGCCATCTTGAAAAAAAATAGCCTCGACTGTCAGGGAAAATGTACCGAGCGGCCATTTTGAGCGGCCATTTTGAAAAATATCAAATATCAAATAACATGGTACACCCTCCTCCTCTTTTTCAAAAAATCCGGACGATCAACATGTAATCAATTTTACATGGCCTTATGGAAGAAAGAACCAAGGATTTGACTACACACTGGCTGCTGGTACAAATACATTTTCAGTTCCATCTGGCGATGAAGAAAGAGATTTGGGAGTGCTGTTTCAACAGGATCTGTCTTTTAGCACCCATGCAGCAGATGCTGCCAAGAGAGCCAACATAAAGCTAGGAATGATAAAAAGGTCGTTTTCAGCCTTGCAAAAGAAGGGGTTCCTTAGTCTCTACAAAACTATTATTCGACCAACACTAGAATACTGCAACTCTGTATGGTGCCCAATACTCAAGAGAGATGAAGACATACTAGAAAAAGTCCAGCAGAGGGCCACCAGAATTCTTCCTGAACTGAAACAACAAGCATACCCAGACAGACTTAGAGAACTACACTTCCTACTTTGGCTTACAGAAGACAAAGAGCAGACCAGATACAGATATTCAAAATACTGAGAGGCTTTGACAGAGTGAATCCTTCAAAATTCTTCCAACTTGCCACTGGATCAATACATGATTTCAAGATTGTTAAACAACGTTTTAACACAAGACTTAGGCAGTATAGTTTCTCAATAAGGAGTTGTAAACAATTGGAATGCCCTGCCTAAGGAAGTAGTCAATGCTACCACTATTAACCAATTCAAGTCATCCCTAGAAAGGTATTGGAGAAACAATCCAATAAAGTTTGAACCATAATTGAGACGGGATGCAACAGTAAAGAGGGACAAATAAGCGAAGCTTCCAGTCTCTACACCCAAGTATACCCAAGTAAGTAAGTATCACCTTCAGGATCACAAAGAATAAAGGTTTGAATCTCGATTTGAAAAACTAAAATTTGACCAATTATGCATGGTCGCGCAATCAGCGGCGTACGCAGGATTTTTTCAAGGGGGGGGTTTTAAAATATTTTGCTCCCGAAAATTTGAAAATCGCGCCGGCCGAAAAGTCGCTCAGCGGGGGGGGGGGGGGGGGGGGGGGGGGGGTAAGCGGACACTTTTTTTTTTTTTTTTTGGAGGTCAAAAAAAATCGCAGCGACTCAGCCAGCCGAAAAGTCGCTCAGTGGGGGGGGGGGGGGGGGGGGGGGTAAGCGGACACTTTTTTTTTTTTTTTTTTGGAGGTCAAAAAAAATCGCAGCGACTCAGCCAGCCGAAAAGTCGCTCAGTGGGGGGGGGGGGGGGGGGGGGGGGGGGGGGGGGGGGGGGGGGTAAGCGGACACTTTTTTTTTTTTTTTTGGAGGTCAAAAAAAATCGCAACGACTCAGCCAGCCGAAAAGTCGCTCAGTGGGGGGGGGGGGGGGGGGGGGGGGGGGGGGGGGGGGGGGGGGGGGGGGGTAAGCGGACACATTTTTTTTTTTTTTTTGGTCTCGAAATTTCATAATTTGACATTTTTGGTCGTTGGGGGGGGGGGGGGTAAGGTCACCTTATTTAGGTTAGCCGTGGGTATAATTTTTTTTTTTTTTTTTTTTTTTTTTTTTTAATAATAAAAAAAAAAAAAAAAAAAAAAAAAACCCCAAAGGGGGGGGGTTTTAGGTTTTTTTAGGGGGGTTTACATACATAAAAATACCAAAGGGGGGGGGTTTGAACCCCCAAAACCCCCCCCCTGCGTACGCCCCTGCGCGCAATGCACGTAGACTGCATAGGGATGCCTGCAATCTCATGATCTCTAGAGTAAAGGAGCCGGTAAACGACCAGCTCCAGTTTTCGGGCCGATCCATTGGATGCATGCTAAAATCCCTTTAAAATACATCGCATAATAGCATATCACATATCCCACACATACCATACCATGCCAGAGTCACTGAAGAACCACATTTGCAATGGAAAATATATCCTAAAATATCACATTTTAGCGATGTAATCGGCGGTCCCGCTACCCAAATCTGAAAAATCAAGTTTCTTACGCGTGTATGTAAGAAATATCGGTAGATCTACCATAAAATGAGCTTTATTTCAAGTATTTTTCAGATTTAGAGCCCGATTTTGTGTTAGTCGCAAGCTCAAAAGTATTTCATCGCATGTATTAAATCAATGCAGCCGGACCCCGCCACGCACACACGATATGTCTGTCTAATTCAGATTCCAACTTCCGATCACCGCTGTGCCTGTCTTCGGCCAGGCGAGCACCCGGGAGCTCCGGCGTGGGATACCTGCTCCGCCCGCTTGTGCTATACATCAGCCCGGAAACGCACGGCGCGCGCGAGCGCGTCCTGTTGACTTTGTACATGCGGCCGAAAACTGGTTCGCTATGCCGTTAACTGACTCCGAAACAGTGAAAATTGAAATGAATATTGTCATGGCAATTCGTGATTTTTTTCTGGGATTCTTTTTTTGTTTAGATCTAAATAGATCTAGACCTAGACCCTCTAATAATAATATTTGCTTCATGATTTGAACAAGAAATGATAATAAATAGGAAGTAAAGAGTCCAAATAACAGGATTTTGTCTTAAGTGGCCGAAAACCAGCTCCTTTACTCTATGCCTAACAAGTTAGACCTAGACCTAGACATGGGAAGAATTTAAGGCTTAAGCACACAACATCGGGTGCGCGATCAGACACCAATCTTTGTTTTATAATAAACAAATTAGACCTAGAATCTAGTCTAGGCCTAGATCTAGATCTAGTAATTAAAAAGTTCGATTTTGGCATTGGCCTCCCTTCTTTAACAATTATCAGACAGTTATTTCTGTCCAATTTGGCTCTAGACTAGATCAGATCTAGATCTACTTGTAACTATTCGCTACACTCAGCATGCATAGGAACAAAGTGGTCGAGTATATCCGGTCATTACTAGAATATAAATATCTTTCACTTTTCACAGCTACAGTAGCAGACAGTATGAAATCTCATTGTTGAGTGATTTATATACATTTTTAACGTGGAAACATTATAGACCCTATAAGAGAAAACATCTCACCAGATGTTCCAGTTGACGTAGAACCAAATCCACCAAAAGATGGTTTACTTTGCCCGCCAAAAGTGCTCGGAGTACTTCCAAAATTGAACGACATGTTGATTGATGTTGGTTTGATTGGTTTGACGCTCGAGAAATTAGTTCTAAGGTTTGACTTGAAATAGTCTGTAGATGGCGCAATTGTGTATGATCGAATCTCTTTGAAATTTAAACCTGCGGGCGTTTATACAACACCAAGAACCTAGGTCTAGGCATAGGCGCCGAAAAGTGGGGGAAGTGGGGGGGGGGGGGGGTGGGGGGTGGGAGGGGGGTGGGGGGGGGGGGAGTTACCCCCCAAATAAAACAAAATGTCGCTTATTTCTAATTTCGATACCAGTGATTTACAAATGTTGCTGAAATGACATGGTTTTCAGGGATTTTTTTCTCAATTTCTTTTGTAAAATATTCTTTTTTATGCGTTTGTTGGAAATTTACAGTCATAGGTAAAAACTTAACTTTTTTAGAAGCCTTCATGTCAAGACCTGCAGAACGGCGGGGCTCGGGGATCGATCCCCCGTCCCTTTTTTGAAAAAGTATGTTAAAGAGAAAAAGAAAGAAAGAGAGAAAGAAATGAGGAATATGAAAAATATGCTTAATATCTGACAGTTATTAAATGCCTAAAACCTTGAGCTTACGAAGGCTCCACCCCTAGACCTCATCAAGGTCCACAAAGGCGGGCGCTTGGATGCTCACCTGACCGTCATTAAATACCTAAAACCCCTGGGGGGCTCTTTCCGGGGGCTCTCCCCCCTGGACTCCACTAGGGGCCCCAATACGGGCGCCTGAATGCTCATCTGACCATAATTAAATGCCTAAAACCCCTGAGCTTCCGGGGGCTATACCCTTTGGACCCATCAAGGGCCCTAAGACAGGCACCTGAATGCTCATCTGACCGTAATTAAATGCCTAAAACCCCTGGGTAGTGAGCACTAATTTAAAAAAAATTATTTTTGCCCCTGAAAATTAACACGAAAAAAACACGAATTTGGACAAGTTTTAGTGAAAGTCAGAAATACTATGTGTGACGTTAAATGCGTATAATTAGGTACAAATACCCATTGAAACATAATTATTCTAAAGACGAACTATTACTGAATTGAGTGCTACACTATACTGATTTTCACCCTGTGTATCTATTTCACGTTTGCATAAAAGAAGTGCTTATATAAAAACACAATAATACCCTCTACCCAGGTCGTCGCTAAACGGGGAGGGGAGTGGGGTGCGACACCCCCACCTGTCAGGATATTGTCGTTAAAATTGCGCTGCTGTCGGGAAAACATTAGAAAAGGGGGAGCGGGGGAAATTAGAGGGAAAGGAAAGAAAAAAAGGCAAGGAAAAGAAGGGAAAGAAAGAAAAGAGAAGAGAAGAAAGAAAGAGAAAAGGAAAAAGAGGAAAGAGAGGAAAGAAAGGAAAAGAAAGAAAAGAAAGAAAAGGAGAAAAGGAGAAAAGGAGAAATGGAGAAAAAGGAAAAAAAAGAAGAACAAAAAAGAGGAAAGGAAACAAAAGAAACGGGGGAATAAAAGAGAGGAGAGAGAGGGTGAAAGAGCCTGAGAGAAGAGGGGTGGGAGAAAGAAAGAGAGAGAGAGAGAGGGGGATGTTGGAAGGAGTCGCCACGTCGAGGGAGCAAGAAAGATACGCATAGATAATTATGTTGCTGTGTCGGGTCCGCTGTTTCGGTATTCTTACTCGATCCTCGTGTACTGTATCAATGCAAAAGTTTGAAGTCGGTAATATGTATTATGTCGGTCGGCAATTCTGTTTTCCCTACGAGCTGTGACTTTTTATCGGACAAAGAAAGATTTTTTTTTAAATTCAGACAATGATTAAGAGTCGGTACAACAAATCGTCTTCTTGCTCTAATAATAACACAATATACGTCAAAGCTCCGGTGCTTCGCACGGGAAGGGGGAAACTGAATTCAGACAAGGATTAAGAGTCAAGAATGGTCAACGAATCGTCTTCTTTCTCGAATAATTAAATGAAACGTCAAAGCTTCCGGGGGAAACTGAATTCAGACAAAGATAAGACTTGAGAACGGTACAACGAATCGTCTTCTTTCTCTAATAATTTAATGAAACATGAAAGCTTCCGGGGGAAACTGAATTCAGACAAAGATAAGAGTCGAAAATAGGACAACGAATCGTCTTCTTTCTAAAATAATTTAATGAAACGTCAAAGCTTCCGCGCAAAGCGCGGAGGGGAAAAAATAAATTCAGGCAAGGATTAAGAGTCGAAAACAGTACAACGGATCGTCTTCTTTCACTAATAATAAGTGGAACGTGAAAGCTTCCGCGCGAAGCGCGGGAGGGGAAAACTGAATTCAGATAAGGATTAAGAGTCAAGAATGGTCAACGAATCGTCTTCTTTCTCGAATAATTAAATGAAACGTCAAAGCTTCCGGGGGAAACTGAATTCAGACAAAGATAAGACTTGAGAACGGTACAACGAATCGTCTTCTTTCTCTAATAATTTAATGAAACATGAAAGCTTCCGAGAGTGGAAACTGAATTCACACAAGGATTAAGAGTCGAGAACGGTCAACGAATCGTCTTCTTTCTCTAATAATTAAATGAAACGGCATAGCTTCTGCGCTTCGCGCTGGAGGGGCGAAACAAGAATAAAGAGTCGGGAACGGTACAACGAATCGTCTTCTTTCTCTAATAATTTCATGAAATATCAAAGAGAAAACTGAAAAATAATGTAGCTCCTGGCCCACGATATTTAGGGTTAAATTTGTAGACATTGGGACATCGGCATTAATATATTTGTCGGTAATTGGTGGCTTGTTTTGTCGGTAATCGATGACCTCTACAACCCCCCCCCCCCCCCCACACACACACACACACACACACACACACACACTGGAAAAGGTATAGCGACGCCCCTGCCTCTACCTTCCAATTTTCTTTTTGCAAGTCTGAGCATAATCCTAATTGCATTCTAATCAATCGGCGGGGTCTGCTCGCTACTGTTGTTGTTGGTGTTGGCGTTTAGATGGCGCTCTTCAATCTTGTCAGATTACCTGCGCCACGGAGTTCCTACTTTGATGTTCATCCTTTTCGAACTTTTTGATCTCATGGCTCACTTTTTTCTTGTCGGGGGGAGGGGGTGGGGCAGGGGCGTCGCTAAAGGGGGGTGTGGGGTGCGACACCCCTCCACCTGTGAGGATATTGTCGGTAAAATTGCGCTGCCGTCGGGAAAAAAGAGAAATGGGGGAGGGAAAGGGAAAGAAAAAAAAGAGAGGGAAAGGGAAAGAAAAGAAAGAAAGAAAAAGGAAGGAAAGAAAAGAGAAAGGAAAGAAAAAGAGGAAGAAGAGGAAAGAAAGGAAAAGAAAGAAAGGAAAAAAAAGAGAGAAAAGGGAAACAAAAGAAACGGGGGTGAAGAGAGGAGAGAGGGGGGAGGTAAGAGCCTGAGAATGGAGGAGTGGGAGTAAAAGAAAGGGGGGGGGTTGTGGGTGGAGTCGTCTCGTCAAGGAAGCAAGAAAGACATGGGTAAATATGTTGCTGTGTCGGGTCAGCTGTGTCGGTATTCTTGCTCGATCCTCGTGTACTATATCAATGCAGAAGTTTGAAGTCGGTGAGATGTATATTGTCGGTCGGCCGACAAGTTTTTTTCCCTGCGAACTGTGAATTTTTATCCGCTGTGACGACTTCGAGAGTGACTATAATAAATTACAATACTTGTATTTTCTCAAAGTTTCACTTTCCTATAATATCAGCTAAAGAAATCAGAGGTTTAAAATTTTCGGGGAAACTAATTCAAACAAGGATTAAGAGTCAACTACGGTACTACGAATCGTCTTCCTTTCTCTATAATTATGTTGATGAAACGCCGAAATTTCCGCGCTTTGCGCGGGTGGGGAAAACTTCATTTAGACGAGTCGAGAACGGTAAAACGAATCGTTTTCTTTCTCTAATAGTTTGAGGAACGTCTAAGCTTCCGCGATTCGCGCAGAGGGGAAAAAATTGAATTCAGATAAGGATTAAGAGTTGAGAACAGTACAACGAATCGTTTTCCTTTCTCTATATTTTTATGAAACGCAAAAATTCCCGCGCTTCGCGCGGAAGAGGAAAACTTCATTTAGACGAGTCAAGAACGGTTCAACGAATCGGCTTCTTTCTCTCATAATTTAAGGAAACGTCAAAGCTTCCGCGCTTCGCGCAAGAGGGGGAAACTAAATTCAGATAAATAGAGCTTAATAAGAGTCGAAAACGGTGCAACGAATCGTCTGCTTTCTCTAAAAATTGAATGATACGTAAAAACTTCCGCGCTTCGCGCTAAAGGGGGAAACTGAATTCAGACAAGGATTAAGACTCGAGCACGATTCAACGAATCGTCTACTTTCTCTAATAATTTAATGAAACGTAAGGGGGGGAAACTGAAATCAGATACGGATTAAGAGTCGAGAACAGTACGCCGACACCGAATCGTCTGCTTTTTCTTATGCGGGAGGAGGGAAATATGCATTCAGACAAGGATTAAGAGTCGAGCACTGTTCACCGAATCGTCTGCTTTTTCTAATAATTTATGAAACGTCTAAAGCTTCCGCGCTTTGCGCGGGAGGGGGGAAATTTCATTCAGACAAGGATTAAGACTCGAGCACGGTTCAACGAATCGTCTACTTTCTCTAATAATTTAATGATACGTCAAAGCTTATAATTTAATGATACGTCAAAGCTTCCGCGCTTTGCGCGGGAGGAGGGAAATATGCATTCAGACAAGGATTAAGACTCGAGAACAGTAGGCCGACACCGAATCGTCTGCTTTTTCTCATAATTTAATGATACGTCGAAGCTTCCGCGCTTCGCGCGGGAGGGGGGGGGGGGGGATATGAATTCAGACAAGGATTAAGAGTCGAGCACTGTTCAACGAATCGTCTACTTTCTCTAATAATTTAATGAAACGCCATAACTTCCGCGCTTCGTGCGGGAGGGGGGAAGAACTGAATTCAGATAAGGATTAAGAGTCGAGAACAGTACACCGAATCGTCTGCTTTTTCTCATAATTTATGAAACGTCTAAAGCTTCCGCGCTTTGCGCGGGAGGGGGAGAAACTGAATTCAGACAAGGATTAAGAGTCGAGCACGGTTTTAACGAATCGTCTACTTTCTCTAATAATTTAATTTTGTCGGTAATTGGTGGCTAGTTTTGTCGGTAATCGTTGGCCTCTACACCCCCCCCCCCCCCCCCACTGAAAAATGTCTAGCGACGCCCCTGGGGGGGGGGGGGTGTCTGTCTATCCAGACTCCTGTTTTCGAGTTTAGAGTTGGCTTACCTGTCTCAGCGAAGTGCTACTGTGCAAGATTAAGTATATTTAATTTCCCTTCACCATTAGTAATGCATTTTAATCATAAGGATATCATCTCCATGATTTTAATTCTGATGATATTCAAAAATTTCAATCATGATCATATACTCACAGAGGAAAACGCACTATACGAACATTTCAAATCTGTTTGTAGCTTTAATATAATCTAAGAGGACTCTAAAATCCGATAAATTCCCTAATTTACTAAATCTAATGTATCACATTTAAATCGTCTGTGAATTTTCCTTCTTTCTCTTTCATATTTATTGCATTGTAGTAAAAAAAAATGTTCTATAGTTTCTGAAACCTTACAATGGATACATAGTCCATCCTCATGTTGATTAATAATGTGCTGATAATATTTTAATTTGCATTTTCCTAGTCTCAACTGATGTATTATTACTTTCTCCTTTCTATATTGAATGTTTTCTGTTTTTGTGACATTTGGCTGAATTTGCCATAAATGTTTTCAATCTAATCCGGACTACCATTGAAATTGCCAGATCTCTTTATAAACTGAAGACATGTGGTGAGTCAATTCTTCCTTTATGTATACAATTTCTATATAGTTCAATGTTTTTTTTCAGCGCTCCTTTTTGGCGAGATTGTCTGCAATTTAGTTTCCTCGAACACCGCAATGGGAAGGTATCCATTCAAAGTTTATCTCTATATCTGACATTAAATTTTTTTTAGTATTTTAATTTTGTACAAAATACCAGCAACAAGGTATTTTGAACTTTTGGGCTGCTTTCTAGAGCCTGAATAGCTGACAATGAATCTGTTAAGAAAACAACTGACATTCCTCTACAATATTTTAGCCACTCCAAGGCCACCATCGATACTAATTCTGCCCTCATTATGTTTATTGATGATAACTTATAAGTTTTTGTTATGCCCAATTCTGGTGTATAAAAAAGCAGATCCAGTGCCTTTGTCTTCTAGTTTAGATCCATCAGTGTATATTTTTAAACAACCTTTCCATCTTGTATGTATTCTTTCTAATGCACAATTCTTCATATCAGGAATAGAATTTTGTTTCTTATTAATAACTGTGTGAATATAATAGGATATATTGGGCGTTGAATAACACCAGAAAGGTTCGATTAACACTCTTTTACTCAGTTGTTCAACTTTAAATTTATAAAAGACCGCTATGAATAGCGGTCCTTATGAATTATAGCGAGGTAAATTATGGTTTGCTCGCTATTCAGTAAGGGCCGCTATTCATAAAGGAATGGTGTTCATTTTGTCTCGCGTTATGGATAGCGGTCCTATAGCGGTCCTTATGGATAGCGAGCTTGACCCATTCAATCACAAGCTTGTCATATCCTATAGCAACTTATTTATTTGACAGGTAATAACAACAAAAAAACTTTTTTCAATTTGACCTAGCTCGAAAAATGTCATTATACTCATTTTTTCCATCACGAACGGATTAGTTGAATTGTTCAACAAACTAATCATTAAATGATCAAGATTTGTAAAATACTGGATTATAACCAACATCAAATTGAATTCCGATAAGAACACTACGCTTAAAATGTTTTTTCTTATTTTAAAATAAAAATCCCACATCTGTCATAATTTTGTTTTACTATCACAGGCTCGATAGCAATTTCACTTTTAATTTGGAATTCTATTTTTTTTGTAAATGACCATCCTCCGACAAGCCTTCTGTTCTTGTTTGACAGTTTGATCATCCACTTAATTACTAACTGGATTATTCCGTTGCTAGGGCGAAGACGTCTCCTGTTGTCTCCGCTACTAAACGGCTTGCTAGCTTGCTCTTCTAACAACCCTTCATCTTGACGTACTCTGTGGCAGGTTCAAGCTCTCCGGTATTAGAATATAACTGGAGTACAGGAGTAGAGCCGGCTTTTAGAAATAGAGGGGGGACGTACTGTGTGTCTTAGAGGCACCTTAGAAATAAAGAGTATAATAGAGCGATATAAGGAGACCGTAATACAGTGAGGGAATGGTATGAGACGTGATCTAAACATTCTCAATTTTCAAAATTTCCCAAAACTTTGTATTACCTTTAACGTTCCTCCTTATGTATGTCTCCCCTTCCCTCCTGTTTTCACCATTCAATGGAATGGGGCACGTGTCCCCATACCCCTCATTGCTATGCCACTGTGATAGACTGTCGTCGTCGAGACGGACTAACCCTAGGTAATTTTTAATTAGAGTCGCTGATAATAGTTTGTGTCGTCTCTAATTGCCTCTGGCGGCATCTTGATAGTTATAGGAGAAATATGACAATGATTCTTCCTCTCTCCCGTTTATACGCTTTCCACTGATCACTTTTGCAAACCATTGAGAATAAGAGGGCTGAAAAGAAAGAAAGAAAAAATATATATCTATGCTTCAAGTGGCTCTATTCCTCCTAAGCATCGTAAACATGTCAAAGATAAAGAACAGATCCGTGTAAGTCCTTAGCGTCGTAAGGTGGTGCTCGTGAAATTAATCATGAAGTCGATGGGATAACGAAAAAATAGGCATGATACGGATTCTTTTTTGGGGGGAGGGGGGGGGGAGCTTGATGAAGCTGTTATTTTGTTATACTCCAAATGAATTACACCTGTTCGCAGGCAGTGGCGTAAAGGTACAGAGACGGGGATGGGGGATAGGATAGAAGGGGGTGGAGAAAGAAAGGGAGTCATAAGAGAGAGAGACAAAAAGGAGGAATGTGAGATGGTGAGATGATGAGATGATGGGCAGGCGCGCCGGAAGCAGTTTGGGATAGGGGGGACATTTCAAGGGGCTCACCTTTCAGGGGTAGTGGCGTAATGAACAAAAACGCTTGGGGTGCAGAAGAAAAATCTGCAACCCCGCGGAACATTTTTCAAAGTGGAGTATCAACGATCAGGTAGAGCTAGTGTACTGTAGCGAGCGAAGCGAGTGGAGCGTAAATTGGCGTGGGGGTACAGGGGCTTTGGCCCGGCGGGGGTCAACGGACGGAGGACCTGGAAGCTCAGGGGTTTCATTATGGTCAGAGAAGCGTATTTAGATACCTCATTTGTGATACTGGCAGGTCACTAATTGGCGTGGTGTCCAGGTGGCTGAGCCCCATGAAGCTCAGGGATTTCAGGCATTTAATTATGGTCAGATGACGAATTCAGGGGCCTAAAACACTAATTAGGGCTAGTCCTTACCTGAAAACGACACAAATCTCGTCTTTACGCGCCTGGGAATAGGTTAGGTCGGACGAAAAATTAAATACCGACACTGTTTTGTACCGAAAAGCAACCCACCCTTCACATGCATTTAAACACCACTGGGGATGACACCCTTTTCCATCACGCTCCTTTTCCCAACGCCCCCTGTGGCGTTGCTATCGCAACACGCTGAATGCATCCCATAATCGTCTACTTCGCAGATAGGCAAGAGACGCTCTGTATTTGTTCACCGCGGAACTCTGTGATTTTATCATGATTTACTGTCCACATCTGGCCTAGACAGTCAAGTTTATGATTTGTTTGTTTTTGGTAGAAATACCTGCACTTCCTTCGGAAAGAAGCGATTGTATAATTCTGTAACATCCTCCCACGAGCATTTTTCGTATAACAAGGTAACATTTTCGACTTACGTCACAGTTTCTGATTTATGGAGCAATTTGATAAGGTTTTGACCGCTGTTTTGCCGTTATGTATACAAATTGTGAAGGCATCTAAATTGCAATTCATATCAAATGTTACGATCGACGCTTTTAAAAGTCCAGTCCAGTGATCGGCTATAAAGTAATGTCATTTATTTTATTTTAACAAGCAAGGAAGTTTCCTCATAGGTGTATGTAAAATGGATAATGATGCCTGCATAACAGAGGGGATCTGTTAAAAAGAAGGAGACCCATTTGGCCACCGCAAATATATGAAGAATACTCACCATTTAAGCGATCGACGCTGGATATTGGTTCTCTGCATTCGTACTCATATCGAGATATCCTACTTTCAAACTAGTATTTCAAGGATCACACCAAACAATATTTCTGGCTTCAATGTCCAAAGTATGCTTCAAAGTATGGACCGACCATTAATTGAAATGAGATACTCAACGTAATTTTTCCTGGCCAAATAGGTTGTAGGATTCTTGCAAATACTTTTGTGCTTTTCTTTCTTGAGGAGGTTCCTTATTTACAGGGTAAGTAAATTGCAAAAACGCAAATAGTAAGACCTCAGCGCATATGCTAACAAATGTCGTAATAAAGCTTACAGTGAAGATTTTATTAAGCATCTCGTTCTAGACATTGACTGATTTGCGTGCGCTGATCTGAGCGTGATTTCTATGGTGATTTGGTCATAATTTTTGTTTTTGGTCAAGGTGTTATACACATATATTTCTACTTGTATTATGAAGGGGAGTAGGCCATTTCACGGCGCGGGGTACTCTAACATAAAACGAGTGGCAAGACAGGGGGATAATTTTTTGCTATATTATTTTGTTCTGTTAGCTATCGAAACATTGGCGCTGGCAATAAGGAAATATAATACCATCAAGGGAGTGAAGTAAAACAGATATTGTCTGCTGACGATAATTCTTTTTTTGTGAAAGATACAAATTCTATTAATATGCTAATTCGGAAAATTTATCTGTCTTAAAGTCATTAAATACAAACTTTGTGGGGATGGCCAAGGATAATGATATACCTTAAATACCGAAACTTAGATCAGCAAGTTAGGATATTAGGGGTTCATTTTTCTCCTTGTGAAAACATAAGAAGAATTTGAAGAAGGTACTTGAACTACAAAGAGTTATGTAGGCTAGTTAAATAAAAAGACCATTACTATGATGGAAGAGAGGGATTTAACACTTTTAGTTAAAACAAAAATGGTTAAAAACATATAGGCCTATGCATTGTCAAAGTTAAACTATGTCCCTTAGTGGTTACTTATCAATTTTTAGTTTTGTATGGGCTGAAGAGAGTATAAAGAGAAAAATAATTCATCTACGCGTATACGAGGGGTGGGGTTAAGAATGACGACTGTTAAACTTTGTTAAGACACAACGTTTAAAGTGGTTCAATGTGGAGAGCAGAATTTTGCATGGAAATTGTACTTTAATTATTATTTCAAAACAGTAGGAGGAATGTTATTGTTTTCATGTGACTATGATACGTCCAAATTAACACTGAAAATGCCTCAATTGTATGTAGAAATGCTGAAGGCTTGGCAGGATATGGGAAAATATAGAAACTGATATTTGATAATAATAATAATATATGTATAAAAGGTAAGATGATTTTTGATAGTGATTTATTTGATAAAAGCATATGCCATGTAAACCATTTTGTATGGTTATGTGAAGCGTGTGGATCATTTTCAAAGTCTTGGGATTAATGCGAATCTATATTGCTTGAGATAATCGACATTGCTCAAGCTATATCAACTAGTCAAATTTCAGCAAGTTAATTGTTTAAAGATTTTGATATAAACTAGAATAATTCTGGGCAGAAAACTGTATTTCACAATTTTATTCATTACTCTTGGTATAGGGCATGGTATTGTTGGCTCTAAATGAAGAAAAAATTACCCTCATTAATTTTAAAGAATTGCTCACTAGTATACTGTATCGTTTTCTTCATTTGTTTTATAGTATTATGTTGTTTGTTTTTGTCAGAAAAAAGGCTATATCTCTACGTTTAAGAGATGTTCCCTGTCCACGCCCAAGAAGTAAACGTTACCACCCCTCAAGATGAGGACGGTCCTCTGGAAACAAACTATGTTGTCTTCTCCTTCACCTTGCTCCTCGTTTTTCTCATTGTCATTGGCAACAGCATCACCATCCTCGTCTTCTCGAGCACGCCTAAACTCTGCAACCAAACTGGTAAGCAATACCCCCCTCCCCCCCCCCAAAAAAAAAAAAAAAAAAAAAAAAAATGATTGTTCTTTAGAGAGCAACAATTTGAAGACATAAAAATGTGAGTCACATATTGTCGTTTGGACATTATATATCAGAACTGCATATTCTGAGATTTTCATGGTCGCAGCTACCATGGAATGGCCGTACCGACATTCTGCTAAATGAGCCAATGCTTTCTGCTCCACTTAACGTCCATATGCGGAGTCGTTTATCAACGAACGGCTAGGCCTATTTGAAATATTTGAAATTTACCGGGAGCACCGGTCAATTTTTGATTTTTCAATTTCTCGAATGCAGAAGTGTTTTAGGGGATAATTTTTTAGTGCTTATAATAAATCCACAGGGGCATCCAAATAGGCCTTTATAAAAAATGTTATAGAATTACTATCCATCCAATTTTCAAAATTTCCCAAAACTTTGCATTACCTTTAATATACTTAAATGGCTTTTGTATTTAAATCATGCTATAAAAAAAAGAAGAAGCTGAAATCCAAAATATAAAACGAGAAATAAAAGTCTTTTTTTCCCAAAAAATTCAAAACTTTTTCTTGGAAATATCAGAAATATTATGAGGAGAAGTTATGTTTGTTTTTGGGAGGGGGCATATATGAAGATAGCTACATTTCATTCCTAAATTTGTCGAATATCCAATCGAGATGGATCCCTAGAATGTCTCCCCCCCCCCCCCCCCAAAAAAAAAAAAAAGAAAGAAAGAGAAGCTTGGACGGTTCGGGTGCGCCCAGTTTCAGCCCCACTTCACCCCAATGGATTGGGTTAACTTGATACAGATAAAACGCAAGTACTGGTCACGTGATTACAATGTGAAAGAAGCTCTCCAGAAAATCCAAAAAAGGGTAAAATTGTGGTTACCATCTTTAAAAAAAAATACTTTATTTGCCAGGGGTCGAGGCTCGTCTTCTTTTTTTTTTGTTTTAAGGTTAAATTGTGGTTACCATCTTTGTTTTTTACTACTTTTTTTTTTCCAGGGGTGGGGTGCCGGGCTCCCCGGGACCCCACCCTGGATCCGCCACTGACTGTCTATTTGTTAGTTTGATAATGGCAGCGAAAAAACAAATGCATTACAATATTATAAAACGTCGCTTATCGAAATTCTCCTAATTTCTTGGTTGCCAAGATCAACGTTCATTCCTGTTGACAAAAGGATCGAAGTCGAAGAAGCCACATTTTACACGAAACAAATTAATTTGCGTCATGAATAGGCACAATTCAGCCCTGCAACCATTTTTTTTTTATCGGAAGTACAAAATTATTAAAAAACGTAAATGAATTTGTGGAGAAATCCTTTCAATCGTTCCATATGAATGATTTAGACCTCATTTAAAATCTTGAACGAAAGTTATATGCCCGTAATAATTTGGCAACAGAATATATTGTGCCAATTAACGATGGGCAGAATATTGCCCCCTCCCCCACATTGTAGAGGTGTCGTGGTCGGGTGGATATGTCACTGGACTGTGGATCACAAGGTCTGCGTTTCGAGTCCCGCCGTACACAAATCTTGGAGGTGGTCCGTATAGTGGGACGGTTTACGGGCCCGGCGCGCTACGGTGCGTTGCATTCTACCGCGTTCTGACATGGCGCGCGCGTGATTGCTATTGCTTGGGAGGATTTTTTTTATACCGTGGGCACAACCGTGCTCCAAAGCTGCCCGGCGTCCAAATTTCATCCGTAGGAAGCCTTGACAGAATGTGAAAAACGTGTTAGACCTTGATTAGAGCGTGAGAAACATGAGGCACCCCATCAGAACGTGACGGGCCGGGAGGAAACGTACTGGCATAATGTGGAAGACCTATTTAGGCCGGACCGTGGTGCGAATTGGAGCCTCCGGGACAGCAGCCCCTTTCCCTTCCACGGACCTTTACGGATACCGTGATAGACCGTGAGAAAACTTGGCAAGACCTAACAAAACTTGAATACAGAGAAAAAATGACCAAAATCCTACGTCGCACTACGTTTCAGGCAAACAGGGTTGCCATGGCCGCCGAGAACATCCCTTGGCAAGACATAGGGCGCGTTTATCAAGGCTTGCCACTAGATATATATCGTACCCCACTAATGTGGTTTGATTAGCAAGTGGCGCTTGTAAAATGGCGACTGGCTGGAATGCTCCCCAGGGAGTGGAGAATGTGCATACCTTGTGTGCGGGTAAGCCTGAATCCGATGACCGGGGTAATAATAATAATATGTTGTAAAGCGCTGTGATACACAGTCATGTATGTCTGTAAGAGCGCTATATAAATGCCAATATTATTATTGAACCCCACTATCATACCCCACTATACGATCGTGATTTGCGGGATGTCGCGTTTATCGTCCCTTCACGATTCAAAATAAAGGCCTTGTGTCTGCCCAGCTGTTTTGACCCGGGAAGCAGACAGTTTCTCGGAGGTCAACTTCACACACATGCTTGTACACAACACCTGGGTGGTCCTATTTGTATGTGAGGTTCAAAACAGCTTTGCGTTTATCGATCTCTCAGAAACGTGATTCTGGCTGTATGTCACATACAAAACACACCTTTTTGCGTTTTTAGATATGCCCATATCTAAAGCCCTTTAAAAAAGGCTTTGCGTTTATCAACTTCTAAATTTGCCTGAAAGACGTTTGAGAAACCTGATTCTAGCCAAAAATTTGGTAGATATACGCAACCTTAGACATTAATTTACATTTGCTACACTCAACCCAGGCGAGGTAAATGGGTACCTGGTAGGATCCTTCAAATGCACTGTGCGCTGATAACGGCTGCCGGAGCTAAAGCTATAGGGTAATAATTTCCAAAGCTCTTTGGAAGCGCATACAGACTTTATATCATAATGTGTCATGCGCTTTATACAAGAACTGACTAACATTGTCGCATTATCCATTGTGGCATACTTTAAAACAAAAAACTTCTCTCAGAAATCGGCACAATTTCAGAGGAAAACTATTGGAATTTTAACTCCAACTTAATCCATCTACATGAGAACAGTAATATCAGGAAACTGTAAATTGAATTTAGCACGCACAATTTTCTCAGTGATGTAATTGGTTTTTTTTTTAAAGCCGGGCCATTCACTTATGTGTATTTGCATTCCCACTCGTTATATCACTTTGTCTGTGTGTTTCATTCATACATTTATCTCGTATAACATACAATGTCTGTTATACTGTCATGGTTGTTAATGCGATGCAAATTAACACGTGTCTTTTTTTGTCACACAACATTAACACCAGCATCACTGATGAATAATTACTCTGTGCTGGTGCATATATGTAAATGACATAATTTGTCAATGTGACTTTTTTCCCCTCTTTATATTCATCCCACAAGAACAGAAGAAGGCTTACTTCGAATGCTGTTCGGCTTTTACATCTTACTTATGTTTTCATTTTTATTTTCCCCCTTTTTTTTCTTTGTGTCAACATTCTCGCTTTACTGAAAGCGACACAATGTAAAAGAGAAGGAAAATATGGAAATCTACTAAATGACAGAATTATACGTTAAGTAAACACGAACTGGAAATATATGAATACAACGTAACGTTTGTCGAATGTATAATGATGTAATGTTGAAGTATCCCTGCCTGATATAATACACAGGTAGACATTATTTTAGTCACTTACATTTTCATCTCTAGTGATTAATTTCTTCCATGTATACTATATATACTTTCATTATTTCTCATCAAATTAGTATACAAATTCGAATGTAAACAATATTTTGGGTATATAAACGAAAGCACTGACCCGTATTATCTCTTTCATTGATCTAATTCAAATTCAAATTCATATTTTATTGTCAAATGATTGGAAATTTGTTTCGTTTGCATGTCAGTTCAAGATTACAGATTATAAACATCAATAAGACACAAATGGATATACAGTGCGTCCCAGAAAAAACGAAACCGAGAAGTATCGATGTTTTATCATAACTTAATCACAACCATAATTAATGAATGATACATATTTGGAAAGCTTAGAGTCTCCTCTTTTAGTTGATGCTACTCACGTGATGCATATTTCACGCATGGCTGATTAAAAGCAATTTGAAGGAAGGAAACCAAAAAGTAATTTGGCGGGCGGTATCTGAATTTCAAAGAAAAATTCATATTTCTAGAAAGTTCATTTTCTGCTCTTTCATATGATACCCCAATCAAGAAAAATGAGTTAAGAATAACAAAGTTCTGTTTGTTTGAAGTAGCCCTTACATTTTCATAATTTTAACAAACGAATTCGTTTTCACTGGGTGCCTGCCGTAGCAAAAAGCAGATTTGACAAAAGACTTAACTCCGTTTCGTTGACAATGAGCCATGCATGAAGACTCTCATCTACGGCTGATTGTCAACGAAACGGAGTTAAGTCTTTTGTTAATTTCGTTTATTGATACGGCAGGCAGCCAGTGAAAACGAATTCGTTTAATACAATTATGGAAATGCAAGCACTACTTTAAACAAACAGAACTTTGTCATTCCTCGCTTATTTTTCCTGATTGAGGTGTCATATGAAAGGGCAGAAACTCAACTTTCTAGAAATGTGAATTTTTCTTCGAAATTCAGATACCGCCTGCCAAATGTCTTGTTGGTTTCCTTCCTTCAAATTGCTTTGAATCACTCATGCGTGAAATATGCATTATCTGAGTAGCATCACATAAAAGAGGAGACTCTCAGCTTTCCAAATATGTATCATTCATTAATTATAGTTGTGATTAAGTTATGATAGAACATCGATACTTCTCGGTTTCGTTTTTTCTGGGACGCACTGTATAATAGTACATTTGACTTGAACATAATACAAAATGCGATAGTTCAACATGCAACATGCGAATAAAATTCGACTCATAATTCAAACTAAGTAATTCCATTCAATTCATAATTCGGATTAAATTAAATTCACAATTCAGATTGAATTAAATTTATGATTCTGACCAATTCAATTCATAATTCAGATCAAATCCAATTTAAATCCCTAACCGTGTAACAAACTCTCTTTTCTCAAATAATTTTAGCGGACAGGGTTAAAAGAACTTGGATACGGCACTTTGAATATACATTTTTACATACTAAATGCTTTGATTACATGCAAGATAACTTAAAAATGGTCGTACAACCCATGGACTAAATTATCATGATTATGCTGAACTTAGTGCGTAATTTTTTGAAGAAAAAACACAGGAAAAGAACTAAATGAATTAAATAAATAAATTATCAATATCGCGATTGAAATAACACCTCATATGCAACTTGCGGCCCAAGAATTACCATTACACAATGCAGAATTCAAATCAATCGACATAATCTGCATCCAGAAGAGGTAGCACATGGTGCATGGTTGCTTGAACATGAGCCGACAGCAAATTGAACACTTTAATCTAATTTCACTTTTTCTCTAGGTTTTTGTTTGATCAACCTGGCCATCGCAGATCTTCTCACTGGCCTCATCTATCTACCCTTCAGCCTACCATGCTCCCTTAACGGCGACTGTCTGATAAGGACTAACCGAGCTCTCTGTCTCAGTGTCGTAACGGTGTCGTATACGTGCTACTCCGTGTCAATCTATACCCTCGTCATTGTTATGATTGACCGTTATCTTCAAATTGACCGACCATTCCACTACAACGATATCTTCAGCAAGCCTAGAACTATAGCAACTCTGGTATCGCTATGGCTCATCATATTTGCCTTTTCTGCCGGTTTTATTCTCTCGCGACCTCAAATTATCGTCTTTGATGAAAATATCTACCACTGCACCCTTGAAGCTGGCAATAAGTTATCCTGGCCGTATACCTATTGCGTGAATATATTCTGTTTTTTTCTACCTGGGCTTGGGATCAGTGGCTGCAGTTTCAAGATTGCGATCATAGCGCACCGAGCGCGCTCGCGCATCGCTGATCAAAAGGCAGCCGTGGCGTCATCAGACTGTCGTACAGAAAGGAATCGAGCCGTCAGAAATGTTCGGAAATCAGACATACGCGTTGCCCTGCGGATCTTTGTAGTCGTCGCAGCTTTCATCATTTGTTGCATGCCATTTAACATTGAGTTGATATACGCACGTCACACCATGCACATGTTCCCGGACAAAGTTGCCGTAACGACGATTCTCATGGTTGAGATCAACAGCGCATTGAATCCCATTATTTACGTCACAACGTACTCCAAATTTCGATGTGTCTTTAAAGCCAAGTACTTGAAGTTCTGCAGGAGTTCGAATCATGGAGACTCTGTAATCTGGACGGTGACGAGTCAACATCGAGATCAGTACACGCCATCACGACGTCGAACGATTGCGATGACGATGAATGTCTCGCCTCCGAACCACAGGATGTCTAACGTCATGTTGATAAAGAATGTAGAAGAAAGGATTGATGAATGCGTCGCTCAGCTCGATGTGTGATTCTCTATAATGTCTCACGATTAATACGCGCCGTGTGTGCTCGCAATTATCGGTTTGATGAACAATAAAGTGAAAAATTTCCTGCAGTTAAACTTTGGTTTGATAAGTGTTATCGATCATGTGACAGCCGCATACCGATATTATGTACATTAATTCACTACTCGCTCTTTTCCATCATGATCTTGGGGATGTCTTTTATGTCGTAGTTGAGGTTAAGTGAGGTTACATGAGTGATTGCAGTTACGTGAGGGCTTTGGCCCTTTTTATGCTAGGACAGCAGACGACATCTGATAGATTTGTAGTGACCCCTTTTACTTCAGATAAATGCCCCCTTCCTCTTTTAATGAGTGGCACTTAACACCTTTGATAAGTGCCCCTTCAATTCGTCACTTATCCCTCTTTTACTTTAAGTGCCCCTTGTCCTTGTCATAAGTGCCTCATTAACAAAAATATATATAAGACCTTCCTCTTTTCATGAATGCCCCCTTCACCTCTGATAATTGCCCCTATGTATTCAATTATGAGAGATGCCCCTTTTATTTAGACACGTTCCCTCCTTTTCTTTTTAATAACTGCAATTTCTCCTTCTGATAAGCGCTCCTTTTCCTTTTAATCAAAAGTCACTTCCCCTTCTAATAAATGTCCCCTTCACCTCTGACAATTACCCCTATTGAAATCTAAATGACGCCCCTTTTATTCTGACACGTTCCACCTTTTCCTCTCAAATAAGTGCCTCTACGCTCGTTTGCATTCATAAGATTACATGATAATACTTTGTAAAGGTTGTTTCAGTCTTTCATGGTTTCATCGTGCTTAAAACCAAACAGAATTTCCACCCTTTTTATAAGATGTAATATTTCACACTGCAACCTCACAAATCTATTTTTTTAACTTCGCAAATTTATTATTCAGGGGCACATGCACATTGTAAATAATTATCCATATTTATGTACATAGTTTTCTGTTGTTGAATTTTGTATTGTATTTTCTATCATTTGTTTGTTCACTGTCAAAAAAGCCATTGGAAGCAAAATTCTACGTTTGCATGCATGGAACAATAACATAATTTTGAATCTTGAATCTTAAATCTTTCATTGACAATATTTCAGGGCACGTATGTGGATGATGAGAGGTAAAGTTGATCAAGTTAGAAAATATTGTATAGAGTATTTCCTATGAATCAATTAAATCATCATTTAATCTAAAAGGTGATTTATACTTCATGGGACATTTAGAAAAAATGTGAGGAAAGCACACATTTCTTTTTTTATGCAAGAATAGGGGATGAACAGAAAGTCTATAATGATCTGAATATGTACATGTAAGTGTGTGGTATATGATTGTTTCTTGGTATCAAAGCTGTAATTACTGCATGTTTATAATTCAACATAACGCTGAATAACCCTTGAACATAAATTTTTCATACAGACTAATATAGAATGTTTATCCTACAACAACAAAAGTATACTTCAAATCGGTAGTGTAAGGATATTTTCAGATTGATGTGAAGGGATAAGGACTTCACGGTTGGAATACATATTCTCTATATGTACCAACTAAAATTTATGTTATCAACTAAGATACTTGTCCACAGATGCAATATGTAATAGATTTTCAAATGGCTTAATTTGTTGTAGGGGTATATATCACATATTGTAGTTTCTATGGCTACCATAGTTTGGAGGACTATAGGAGATATAAGAACTGCTGATTGATTCATTACTATTCTTTGCATTGTGTACTCTAGCTGGCAGGAAATGGAAAATTAGTTGAAAAAAATATTTTCAAAGCAATTACATTTCTGTAATCATCCTGTAATGTATTTCTCTATTAAAATGCAGTTGCCTTGTCTAGAAGTTGATCTTGCATTCTCATGTATAAACCAAATTATACAAATATTCCAACTTTAGCTCTGTTAATATCATGAATTTCCATTACTCTTGTAAGTAACATGCTCATATATTCAAGATAAATGTATATCATAGCTATAGCAAGTAGTTATGCAATTATGTAGTTATATACATTACTTGCTCAGAAGTTGCAAAATTATACATGTATTATTTCGTACATTTTTGTCTATAAAAGCAAAAGCGAGAGTGGTCCACAACCCATCACAATAATACAACAGTTTAATTGTAATAAACATATAAGGTATAGGTGTAGGAAATTGGAGACCGCAGGGAATAAGAGACCACCAAGCTTGAACACATCACTGTCTGTCCGTGTTGGCTTCAATATTGTTATAGAGCCATCTGTGGCCTTTAACAAAACTACTGCATATATCCAATTCATTTCAAAGACTAAAATGCGTTCTTTCTCCGAAAAAATTGGCAAAATTGACCAAGGTAAGCAATTTCGATCGTAAAATTTTGCTCTGATATAAAAACACAATTTTCAATGAATGTTGTAGTGTATGCAGATATTTAGAGGTGGCTCTTAACAAGTAGTTTTAAAAGGAAGTTTATGAAGTGTGCCAACCATCACAGAAAACTTATGGCCATTGTGTGTTGTGAATGGGTGTTGCAATGCACATTATGAATGGTGTCTGTCAGAAATGTGTGCAGGCAATGGGAGACACCAGGTCCAATATGGGGGTCGTTTGTTGTGAATGTCGAGTATGCCGAGGACAGTCAATGACCCGGTGCTGGTTGTTTAATTGTCCATGTACAGAAATATTTTGGGCCACATTTGATTTATTTATTTCTGTTTGATTTTCTTTTTCTTTTGCCCTATTACAAATATATAACAAACAAAAAATTGCAAATTTTATACATATCAAAAGAATATAATGTCGAATAAAGCAACTAATCAAAAACATAAATCAGGAGGGTTGACAAAGTAGGCAAAGCTTGATAGTATGACTACCCTCAATAGATACATAATAATACGAATATGGTGGAACAAATATCGGTAAAAGGGGAAAGAGAGAGAGAGAGAGAAAGAAAAAAAAGAAAGAAAGAGGGGGTGTACATCAAGATTTACAGATGTATTTATAAAAGCTGCGCTATATAAATTTATTATTATTAATATTATTAATGTAGTTGGATTTCAATTTGATATATGAAGATAAAAAAGAAGATGCACATTTGAATATTGGGTGGCCAACTTAGGATGTATTATAGAATGAGAAGACTCACGAGGTTTCTGGACAATATGAATAAAAATGTGAGATCAGCGAGCTGGTTTATATAAACTGTAAACCTTTGTTTGTATACAAAACAGGTTTTGGGAGTATCCCAAGTAGGCCACATTGTTTTAAAATCGTTTCAAAATTACAGTAAGTTCATTGGCTGCATGTATCTCTTTCAAAAAGGCTTGAACTAACTATAACAATCCCATTTTCATTCAAATTGTACTTAAAATGTCTTGATTTGTAACTGTCCCTTATTACATGTATAGGTAATGAGAGTCAACCTGTCTAATTATCATGAATAAATAACTAAATGAATAAATAAATACATGTAGATATCCTTTTTTTCCTCCAAAATCGCCTTGTACCAGGCTTTGGCTGATGGAACAAATGTGGGTCAGGCGATATGCATGTGCTTCTTTGGTTTTAAATCCTTTGGAAAGTTCCGTGTTTAAACCGATGCAATGTATCTAGGCTTTCACGAACCTTGTTTCCATCCATGGGATAACCTTTAATTATTTTGAAATGCCTACTAACTTCTTATCTTAAGGAGGCGACACACAAAAAACGGATATGGTGAGTAAAAATCGTAGCTCACTCATTCAGTCGAGAGAATATATCTAATAAATGCATTATTTTACACATTTGGTGAATACACCACCTTTCTCTTAGTGAAATTTTACACACATGCTATTTAAAACGAGTATGTGATCCGATTATTTTCTCGATGTTTCTTTTTACTCATTAACGTACATGTAAGTTAATATTGGATGAGTATTCTCCAAATTTAGTGACCAAATGAGTAAAAATATTCACAAGTGTGCAGAGTGGCTTCTTGCTCCCTAATCTGTCACAGACTCTTTATTCGTTGGATGAGTGAAAAAACCAACAACCTCAGTCTCTTCGAAGCTGCACCCACAACAAAAAGTGAGTCACCCTTACTCAAATTGATGAGTCACTGGTTTGTCCGTACAGCGAAACACTTGAAGGATCATGTGAGTCACTATGACTCGATACAAATGAGTCTTATTTATCCAGGGACGTGATAGAGAAGGACTGGAACCAAGCCGCTCTCCTTTGACCCCATGCTCCAAGCCGCCGAAAAGGTATGCGCTTATCTGCAACTGTTGACCAGCTGGTGAGATAAAAGAGCGCATGAAATTTCAGGATATAGAATTCCTACATCAAAAAATGGTATCACAGCAACTGTTCGCTGTCCCTTCCAATGATTTCTCATCCATTGTTGAATGTGTAAAGAGTAGAACAAGCGAACACAAACTTGTGTAATTTCATCCTTTTTTAAACTTGAAAAATACAAAAAACACGCGAAAACACGCATTAGCAAACTTAATGTTCTTGAAGATTGTAAATCATGGATCAAATAACGGGACATTAAAGCATGCACAAATTAGCGCATCATCCTAAAATATTGAGTTTTTGACAGGATGTAATTTTTTCTTTTACCAAATCTGGCACACAAATTAAAGGAAGGACGGAGTTCTAAATTTGAAAATTTGTTTGATGCACTATTCCCAATAATATCCAAATATAAAGTTTTTGATTTGCACTGAAATTTTGCCGGTTATTTAATATTTTGTAATAAATGTAAAACTGGTGCCTGGCTTGTTACACATCCCATTGTTACGCTTTAGAACTCAAGAATGTGTTTGCATAAATTACAAGAGTTACGCCTCCTGTTCTTTCACCTCCCTGATTTATCTAAGACTTTGTATCGAGTCATAGTGACTCACATGATCCTTCAAGTGTTTCGCTGTACGGACAAACCAGTGACTCATCAATTTGAGTAAGGGTGACTCACTTTTTGTTGTGGGTGCATCATGACATAGACCCCCCTACTCCCTAGGCCTATCACACACATACCATACCATGCCAGAGTCACTGTCCACATTTGCAATGGAAAACATATCCTAAAATATCACATTTTAGCGATGTAATCGGTGGTCCCGCTACCCGAATCTGAAAAATCTACTTTGTACGCACTAAATTAAGCCTTAACTTGAGATTTATTTGTCACCCATACTGTCACGAAACAATCTTGAATTAATTCGTTTTACATCAAATAACAAGGATCTAGGAGTTTCGTTGTATAAAACAATGATGCAAGATCATGCATGTTTTCATTCGACACGGCTTCGTGCGATACAGTAGACACTATGAACATGACAGACAATGAAAGCGGACAAAATATACAGTTCCTCAGGTAGACAAAGGGACATCCCTTCACTGCTATTATGTAAAAATGTGTAGAACAGGTGTCACATGCATATTCACGTGTTCTACACATTTTTACATAATAGCAGTGAAGGGATGTTCCTTTGTTTTCCTGAGGAACTGTATATTTTGTCCGCTTTCATTGTCTGTCATGTTCAGAGTCTATAGTTAAGTTACACACAGCCTCATCAACTCGGGTGCGGATATCGTAAAATGAACGCATGCATCATTTGTATAATAATCAGAAGATTCAGCCCACTAATCCAGTCATAAAAATCATCGTTTAAAACCATATGAATAATTATGCGTACCAATTTTTCACTAGCTGCAGTCAAAACTCTTCTGAATCCAAGATATAAGATGGCGACGTCGCGTCGTCGATCGGGAATTCAAATATGGCTCGAGAATGCGCATTTTGGATGACGTCACGAAAGCATGCGCACGCATGCATACAGCCTCACTTTCAAGTTGACTCACTTTTTTCTTCTAAAATGCTCTTATGTCGATCTTGACTCATTTTTTACGACCATGTGAGTCAGTCGAAGCATTTTGCAAATGCGTCAGCTCATGATTGACACACTGGTGAAATATAAATGAGTCAATAGAGACTCATTGGTTGTTACTAATGAGTCAATTTACACCTGACTCACGAAAATTATGCTTAAATGTGTCAAATGACTCACTTTTTGTTGTGGGTGTGTACTCGTCTTAGGAGCTATCTTACTCTTTGCATGCGCGTAAATATTTCGCTGGTGAATATTCGTACGCGTTCGCAATCGTACGTACGTACCCGATCGTCACGTTTTTAGCGGGCGACGAGCCACAAAATAAGTGTAAGTAGATTTGATTTTTGTTAATTTTGAATCAGTTAGTACTTAGTAGTTATATTACTGAAGGGGATCCCTTGAATTTTATTCAGACTTTTTCTAAAACAAGTCAAGGCTACCGATTAGACATAGAATCTAGATCTAGTGCTGAAATTTTGAAGCTCTTCTTGTGCACGACCGAAGTGTATGGAGTACATCGCGAGACCCATAAGCAAGGCTATACGGGGCTCTCTCATATCTGAACTACTTCGTAAGATCCACAGCTCGCATAGAACATCCTGTACATGTATGTTCAGATGTTTATAATGGGGAGCCCTATGTCTGCGCACCTATTTGCTCACAACATTTGGTTAAATAACTCACTAATTTAGATTACTCATTTGACATATAATCACATGTGATGAGCCTAATAACCTGAATGACTGAGTAATTGAAGCATTACTCACTAGTTGAGATGGAGCGATTTACTCACATTATGTTAAATAACTCACTAATTTAAAATACTCATTTGCCATGTCACTAAATGTCAAATTAACAAAACTAATTCCTGTGCGTTATCAATCTCAATGTAATGAGTTAATGCATTCAGTTAAGTGCAGGGGCGGATCCACGTAGCGATTTTTTTTCCGGCCCGGCCCCCCCCCCCGGCCCCCACCCCGCCCCCCAAAAAAAACGGTAACAAAATAGGATAATAACGTATCCGCCGTAGGCGAGGATCTACGGGGGGGGGGGGGGGGGGGGACTGACGGGTCAACAACAAGAATGTTCTCATGAATTAGGCCAAAAAAAACAACAAACAAATAGTGCTCTTACCCCCCCCCGCTTATTCACCGGCTGGCTGAGTCGGCGCAAAATATCTCCTGAAAAATTGGACCAAAAAAAAGAAAGTGCCTCTTACCCCCCCCCCCCCCGCTTATTCACCAGTGGCTGAGTCGCCACTAAATATTTTCTCACGGATTGGCCCCCCCCCCCCTTCTTCCCGCCGGCTGGATCCGCCACTGGTTAAGTGTGTCACTATAGTGTCAAAGTTTATTTCCCTATTTGAGTAAGATTACCAAAATATTTTTTTTGTGTGGAGTTGGCTCAGTCGGTAACGCGTCTGCCTGTCGAACCAACGATCGTGGGTTCGAATCCAACCCAGGCGGATGACTGAAGCCTGCGTTGTGTGTTAACGTGCCCCTCCCGTCGTTTCATAGACGCAGGCTATTTTAATTGGAAAACACTCCGTCCCTGGGATAGGACGTTAAATGGAGGCCCCGTGTAGAGGAGAGTCACTCCCTTTGCACGATAAGAATCCACTGCACTATTCGTGTAAGAGTAGGGGATACCCTGATCTAGTAGTCCACCTGCACACAGGGGCGTCGCTAGACCTTTTTCAGTCGGGGTGGGGGGGGGGGGGAGGGGTGTAGAGGCCACCGATTACCGACAAAACGAGCCACCAATAATCGAAAAATATATAAAGGCCAATGTCCCAATGTCTACAAATTTAACCCTATAAACCCGGGCCAGGAGCTAAATTATTTTTCAGTTTACTCCCTGACGCACGAAGCGCGGAAGCTTTTACATTTCATTAAAGTATTCGAGAAAGAAGACCATTCGTTGTACCGTTCCCGACTCTTAATTCTTGTTTCGCCCCTCCCACGCGGAGCACAGAAGCTATGACGTTTCATTTAATTATTAGAGAAAGACGACGATTCGTTGTACCGTTCCCGACTCTTAATCCTTGTCTGAATTCAGTTCCCCCATGGGAGCTCTGCCGTTTCATTAAATTATTCAAAAAAGAAGACGATTCGTTGTACTGTTTACCATTTTTAATCCTGGTCTGAGTTCAGGGTTCGCCCTCCCGCGCAAAGCGCGGAAGCTTTCACGTTTCATTAAAATATTAGAGAAAGAAGACGATTCGTTGTACCGTTCTCGACTCTTAATCCTTGTTTGAAATCATCCCCCCCGCCCGCGCGAAGTGTGGAAGCTTTGACGTTTCATTAAATTATTCGAGAAAAAAGACGATTCGTTTTTACTTTTTTCGACTCTCAATCCTTGTCTGAATTCAGTTCCCTCCTCTCCTGCGAAGCGCGGGAGCTTTGACGTTTCAGTAATTTACTAGTCTTAATCCTTGTCTGAATTCAATCTCGCCCCTCCCGCGCGAACCGCGGAAGCATTGACATTTCATTAAATCATTAGAGAAAGAAACAATTCATTGTTCCGTTTTCGATTCTTAATCCTGGTCAGAATACAGTTTCCCCCTCCCATGCGAAGCGCGGAAGCCCTGACGTTTCATTAAAATTTAAGAGAAAGAAGACGATTCGTTGTACTGTTTTCGACTCTTAATCCTTGTCTAAATGCAGTTTTCCCTCTGCCGTCTCATTACATTATTAGAGAAAGAAGACGATTCGTTGTACCGTTCTCTCCCTAATCCTTGTCTAAATACAATTTCTTCCTCCAACGCGAAGCGCGAAAGCTTTAACGTTTCAATTAATTATTTTTCTTAATCCTTGTCTGAATTCAGTTTCCCCCATCCAGCGCGAAGCGGGGAACCTTTGACGTTTCATTAAATCATTAGAGAAAGAAGACGATTCGTTGTACCGTTCTCGACTCTCGACTAGTCCTTGTTTGAATTCATTTCCCTCCTCCCGCTAAGCGCGGAAGCTTTGATCTTTCATTAAATTATTACTCTTAAATCTTGTCCGAATTTAATTTCGCCCCTCCCGCGCGAGCGCGGAAGCTTTGACATTTCATTAAATCATTAGAGAAAGAAAATGATTCGTTGTACTGTTTTTTATTCTTTATCCTTGTCTGAATCAGTTCCCCCCCCCCCCCCTCTCCCGCGCGAAGCGCTGAAGCTTTGACGTTTCATTAAATTATGAGAGAAAGAAGACGATTCGTTGTACCGTTCTCCACTTTTAAGCCTTGTCTAAATTATTACTCTTAAATCTTGTCTGAATTTAATTTCGCCCCTCCGCTTTTCCGTTTCATTAAATTATTAGAGAAAGAAGACGATTCGTTGTACCGTTCTCTTCTCTTAATCCTGAATAATCTCCCTCCCGCGCAGAGCGCGGAAGCTTGGCTACTTGGCCACCTGGCTGCCACCGTTAGTTTCTGGCGATTGGCGACCACATCTGCACATCTTCTTGTTGTCTTTCTCCATTTGTTTCTATACTGTGCTAATCTTTTGGCTTCTGAATATTTGAGACCTGTATGGACAGGGCTCACATCTTTGATGTTATCAAATCACTGCTTTCTCTGTCTGCCTCTTTGTCTTTTTCCTTCTACTGGGCTTTCTATTATTTGTGCTGCTAAGGGGCTCCCACTGCCACGCAGAATGTGTCCAAAGTAACCCATCTTGAGGCGGGTCACGTTTCCAAGGAGATCTCTTTCTGTGTTTAGTTCTTGTAGAACACTGAGGTTAGTTTTTAGTTCCCCCATCTGATTTTTTAGCATTTTCCTCCAGAACAACATTTCTGCTGCCATGATGCGATTTTCATCGGCTCTGAGCAGTGTTCAGCTTTCAGAACCATAAAGCAAAGCACTCCAAACCAGGGTTTTGACTAGTTTTATTTTCAGACCGGTTGAGATGTTCCTGTCATTCCAAAGTACATGCAGGTCAACCATTCTCTTCTTTGCTATAGCTATTCTGATCTTTATATGACTGGTACAGCTGGCATCGCTGTTCTTTGTAGATCCAAGATATTTGAAGCTTTCCACATCTTTGACTGTTTCCCCGTCGATCTGGATGCTACAATCGGTATCTGAGGTTTTACCAGCAACTAGGAGTTTAGTCTTTTTAACATTTAAATGCAAGTTGACTTTCTTGCCGGATTGGTTTACTGCATGTGTGGGACTTTCAATTTCATCTTTGAAAGATTCGATAAGGGCTGTGTCGTCAGCGTAGATTTGAGATGTTTTTACCATCAAATGTAATGCCATATAGTGCGCAACATCTGCTTCCCTCATCCCTTTTTCTGTGTATGTGACGAAGAGGTATGGTGATAAGATACAACCCTGTCTTGCACCTTTTCCTATCTCAAACTCTTCAGTGTGTTCATCATCCCAACGGATTCTAGCTCTTTGGTTTACATAGAGAGATTGGCTTAATGTGACGAGGTGTTTTGGGAAGCCCATATATAAGAAGATGGAGAATAGTTTGTTGTGGCTCACATAATCAAACGCCTTTGAATAGTCTATGAACATAATAAAAGCTTGTTGATCCATGGCAATCACCTTCTCAAGTAAAACTTGCAAACATACAAGCATGTCTCTGGTCCCTCTGCCTTTTCTGTAGGCAGCCTGGTCTTCTGGTTGCTCTTGTTCTAACTTTTGTTTCATTCTGTTAACAATTATCACGAGTAAGATTTTGCTGGTGTGACTGATAAGGGCAATAGTCCTGTAGTTTGGGCACAGTTTTTGATCCCCAGATTTAAACAGAACAACAAATTCCTGTATCTTCCATTCATCTGGCCAATGGCAAGAAGTCCAAATGGTCGCACACAATTTGTGGAGAAATAGCTTTCACCAGTTCCGCTGGTATTCCATCAATTTCTGGTGATTTCCCTGCTCTGAGCTTCTTCACCGCTTGTTCAACTTCTGAAAGAAGTAGCACTGGTTCTTGTTCCATTATAGGGACCAGCTCTTCTGTTTGTGGACACTCATCAATTGGTCTTTTGAAAAGCACAGTTCCATATTCTTTCCAGCGGTCCATTATGTTTTTCCTCTGATTTAAAATGACGTCGTTCTTGTCTTTTATACATGATTGTTGTGCTTCTCTGGGGTTGGTCTTGACTGATTTGATAGCTGAGTACATTTCTATGGCTTTACCAGCTATGTTGAAATCGTTCACTTCCCTGCATCTTTCTTCCAACCAATATGCTTTATCCTTATCTTTCTTTGGATTTTTGATCTTAGATTCTTGTACCTTTCTTCCTTGGCTTTTGTACTTTTACCCCGTCTTAATTTGCTCTTTTCTTCAGCTAGTAAGAGAACTTCATTACTAATCCAGGGCTTCTTGGCACGTCTTGTTGCTTGACCGAGGGTTACTTCAGCAGATTCGTTAAGTACTGTTTTAAAGACTGTCAATATATTTTCTGATGAAGATTCTTTGTTAGTTTCTATTTCAGAGAGATTCTTCTTGAATTTGGTTTCTGATGAGTTCAAGAAAGACTGTATAGAGTTTTGGGATCCTTAAGGGATTTGACATTCAGTCTTCTTGATTTTGATCTCTTGCTGACTTCAGACACTTTGATTTGCATCTTTGCGACTAACAGTATATGGTCCGTATCACAGTGTGCTCCTGGGAAAGCTTTGGCATCTCTGATGCTTGACTTCCACCTGCGCCTGATCAAGATGTAATCACTTTGGTTCCTATACCTGTCCCCATGAGATTTTCAAGTGTATAGATTCCTCTTGTGGTGGTCAAACATGGAGTTTGTTATATTAAGGTTATTGACATGACAGAATTCTGCTAATTTATCTCCACTCATTTATATTGCCAAGGCCAAATTTGCCTACCCCACTCCTGATGTCTTCACCTATTCCAATCTTAGCATTGAAGTCTATGGCGCGCCATATGCCCAATAACCCCGAAAAACACGGTTTATCGCCGATAAACAAGGTTTATCGACGAAAAACAAGGTTTATCGAGCGAAAAACAAGGTTTATCGAGCGATAAACCTTGTTTATCGTGAGAAACTCTGTATATCGACTGATAAGCACAGTTTCTCTCGATAAACAAGGTTTATCGACGATAAACAAGGTTTATCGATAAACAAGGTTTATCGAAAAACACGGTTATTCGTATTTCGTTAGGAGAGGGCGCTTTTTAAAGTTGCACCCAGCTCAGAGCACTGCTCCGCACGTGCGCTTTACACCGTAGAATATACCAACACCGTAACACTTGCTCGCGCTCATGACCACGATCGACATTTTCTGAGTGGAGGTATGGCGAAGTATTCCAGGCTTTTTCACCAATTTTTGAAATGTTATGTTTATATTTATCTCTCTCTCTCTTTCAAACTTTCTAGGTTTTCCCCTTCTCTTATCTCTCTCACTCCCCCCTTTCTTTCTCTCACTCTCTCTTTCTCCTACCCTCTCAATATAACCCTTCCGTCTTTCCCTCTCTTTCTTCTAATTTTTTTCTTTCCCTTTCTCTTTCCTTTTTCTTTCTCTGCACTCCCTCTCTGCCTCCTTCCCTTTTATCTCTTTCCCCCGGTATGAGAAATAGGGTAGAGAAAGATGGTTGGAGAGAGAGGAGAGATAAATGAGAGATAGAGGAGAGATAGAGTAGGGGAAAAGGAGAGATAGAGCGGGGATAGATGGATGGATATAGATGGAGAGAGAGAGAGAGAGAGATAAAGGAGAGATATTTTAAAGATAGATGGATGAAGATAGAGGAGAGGTAGAGCGGGGATAGATGGATGGTTATTGAGGATAAATAGAGGAGAGATCGAGGAGAGATAGAGGAGGGATGAATGAGAGATAGCGGAGACATAGAGGAGAGATAGAGCAGGGATAGATGGATGTAGAGAGAGAGGATAGAGAAAGAGGAGATATAGGGTAGAGATAGATGGATGGAGAGAGAGGAGATATAAATTAGAGATGGAGGAGATAGAGGAGAGATATCGATCTATCCCCGCTCTATCTCTCCTCTATCTCTCCTCTATAAATATATATATCTCTCTCTCTCCATCTACATCCATCCATTTATCCCTGCTCTATCTCTCCTCTATCCCTGCTCTATCTTTTCTATCTCTTTCTCTCTCCGTCTATCTCCATCCATCTTTCCCTGCTCTATCTCTCCTCTATCTTCTCCATCTCTCATTTATATCTCCTGTCTCTCCATCCATCTATCTCTACCCTATATCTCCTCTATCGCTATCTCTCTCTCTACATCCATCTATCCCTGCTCTATCTCTCCTCTATCTCTATCCTTTCTCTCCTTTATCTCTCCTCTATTTACCCTTATTCACCATCCATCTTTCCATGCTCTATCTGTTCTCTTTCTCTCTCTCTCTCTCTTTCTCTCAAATCTCCATCCATATAATTATCCCTGCTCTATATCTCTCCTCTCTCTCTCTCTCCATCTATCTCTATCGATCTATATCCATCCATCTTTCCCTGCTCTATCTGTTCTCTCTCTCTCTCTCTCTCTCAAATCTCCATCCATATATCCCTGCTCTATATCTCTCCTCTCTCTCTCTCTCTCTCTCTCCATTTATCTCTATCCATCTTTCACCCGCTCGATCTCTCCTCTATCTCTCCTCTATTTATCCTAAATAACCACCCATCTATCCCCGCTCTACCTCTCCTCTATCTTCATCCATCTATCTTTAAAATATCTCTCCTCTATCTCTCCTCTCTCTCTCTCTCTCTCTCTCCATCTATATCCATCCATCTATCCCCGCTCTATCTCTCCTTTTCCCCTGCTCTATCTCTCCTCTATCTCTCATTTATCTCTCCTCTCTCTCCAACCATCTATCTCTACCCTATATCTCCTCTTTCTCTATCCTCTCTCTCTACATCCCTGCTCTATCTCTCCTCTATCTCTCCGCTATCTCTCATTCATCCCTCCTCTATCTCTCCTTTAACTCTCCTCTCTCTCCATCCATCTACCCTGCTCTATATCTCCTTTATCTCCATCTATCTATACCTGCTCTATCTCTCCTCTATCTCTCATTCATCTCTATTCTCTCCTTTATCTCTCCTCTATCCCTGCTCTATCTCTCCTATCTCTTTCTCTCACTGTCTATTTCATCCATCTTTCCCTGCTCTATCTCTCCTCTATCTCCTCCATCTCTAATTTATATCTCCTCTCTCTCTATCCATCTATCTCTACCCTATAAATATCTCCTCTTTCTCTATCCTCTCTCTCTACATCCATCTATCCCTGCTATATCTCTCCTCTATCTCTCCGCTATCTCTCATTCATCCCTCCTCTATCTCTCATCGATCTCTCCTCTATCTCTCCTCTATTTATCCTCAATAACCATCCATCTATCCCCGCTCTACCTCTCCTCTGTCTTCATCCATCTATCTTTAAAATATCTCTCCTCTCTCTCCAACCATCTATCTCTACCCTATTTCTCATACTAGGGGAAAGAGATAAAAGGGGAGGAGGCAGAGAGGGAGTGCAGAGAAAGAAAAAGGAAAGAGAAAGGGAAAGAAAAAAATTAGAAGAAAGAGAGGGAAAGACAGAAGGGTTATATTGAGAGGGTAGGAGAAAGAGAGAGTGAGAGAAAGAAAGGGGGAGAGTGAGAGAGATAAGAGAAGGGGAAAACCTAGAAAGTTTGAAAGAGAGAGAGAGAGATATATAAACATAACATTTCAAAAATTGGTAAAAAAGCCTGGAATACTTCGCCATACCTCCACTCAGAAAATGTCGATCGTGGTCATGAGCGCGAGCAAGTGTTACGGTGTTGGTATATTCTACGGTGTAAAGCGCACATGCGGAGCAGTGCTCTGAGCTGGGTGCAACTTTAAAAAGCGCCCTCTCCTAACGAAATACGAATAACCGTGTTTTTCGATAAACCTTGTTTATCGATAAACCTTGTTTATCGTCGATAAACCTTGTTTATCGAGAGAAACTGTGCTTATCAGTCGATATACAGAGTTTCTCACGATAAACAAGGTTTATCGCTCGATAAACCTTGTTTTTCGTCGATAAACCTTGTTTATCGGCGATAAACCGTGTTTTTCGGGGTTATTGGGCATATGGCGCGCCATAGAAGTCTCCCATGATTACTAGTGTGTCACCATTGTTTACTTTATCTTTGGACGCTTGGACGTTTCATTAAATGATTACTCTTAATCCTTGTCTGAATTCAGGTTCGTCCACCCGCGCGACACGCGGAAGCTTTGACGTTTCATTAAATTATTAGTTACTCTTAATCCTTGTCTGAATTCGTTTTCGCCCCTCCCGCGCAATGCGCGAAAGCTTTGACATTAATTAATCGAGGCACAGGTGACGCCAAATTAATAATAATAATAATCGTAACCACGTAGATTAAGAAAAATGACCGTCTACAAGAAGACTAGTCTGCTATGGAGGAACCATCTAACTTTTGATAAATTTCATTTTTATCGAAAGATTAGACCTTTTTCATGAACCTCCACATAGTCTTTTAAGACGTATTTTCTCTGAGCGGTATAGCGAACCGATCTAAATTTGCCCCCTCCAATTTTCTATATGATAGCACGTAGAGTAAGAAAAATGACAGTCTTTTTTTTATCTAATTTTTTAAAATTTTGATATAAATTATAATATTTCATTGTTATATTTTTGCCAACTATGAATCAATAAGTTATCCGGCTGGAATCCAGCCAACCATTCAAGTCATGCAACGATGTGTGTTACTGTTAGTCTTACATTTATATTATTGTCATTATATACTTGTAGAGCTCACGAGAGAGGAAGAGAGAGAGAGAGAGTGGGAGAGAGAGGGAGAGAGGGAGAGGGTTCGTGAGAAAGAGAGAGAAAGTGTGTGTGTGTGTGTGCGTTAGTGTGTGGGAGGGATAATTGCTTGATGGAGCCGGGAAAGAGCGAAGAGAAAGACCCCAATGGTCGAGAGAGATGGAGACAGAGAGAAGGGAGTGGGGTAGGTCATACAGGGGCCGAACCAGGATGTTAAATAGTTTTATGGGGTGAGTTATAGTATAGGCACATTTTTTTTCTCTCTCTCTCAGAAAATTTTCACTCTGCATTGCATCTCATTGGTTCTGTCTGTCAGTCTGTTCCTCTCTCTCTCTCATCCCATTTATTTCGCCCTCTCTGCATCTTTACCCATCTTTGCAGTCTATTTTGGTTTCCGTGAGGAAGGTCAAGGAAGAGAGAGAGAGAAAGAGAGGTGTAAAAACAATGATGGAAGACAAATTAAGAGGATAAGGGGGGGGGGGGGAGAAATGGTAAAAGAGAGCGAGCTATAGAAAGATCCAATACTAGAGAGAGTAATGTAATGATGGTAATGGTAATGAATAACATAAAAACTTTAAAATCATAAATGTTAAACATGTTAAAGGTAATTATTACAGAAGACAATCATTACAGTTTCATATGTTGTTTTTGAAGAATATGTATATAATACAATAGAAATGTGAACCCACTTTAATATTATATACTAAATTCTAAATAGGCCATCATCAACTATTTACATGTCTTCCAGAGAATTGTCCTTAATACGATATCACATTTTCAACCCAATTAAGATGAACAAATCTTAAATGTAAACAAACCACAAACTATAATCTGATGATACCTGAGTTTGGCAATAAATTGAGAGCCTGTATGCAATCATATATATTGACACACATTGCGAGATCAGGATAGGGATAATCGCCCCTCAGCCCCCCCCCCCCCCCCCCGCCGCCCTCTGCTCCCTTTCATGAAAAAGTTATTATTATTCATAATTACTTTGTACGTTAGGCCTTTAAAAAAAACGTTGTATCGCCCTTTAGGTGCCAAAACATCGGTCGGTCAGTCGGAATTTTTTTCTTTCTTTTTATTCCTCTTCCTCTTTGGGCTGATAGTTTTTTTTAGTTTTTTGCTTTAATACATATTTTTTTTATTCATTACAAATTTTATTTCTAAAAAACGTTTTTTTTTTTGTTTTTTTTTATTTAAACTCCGACCGTAGATTTCAACATCTTTTTTTACGCCTTATGCTTCTCAATGATGATGGACTTTTGACGCTTTATAATTATCTCCGTTCTTAAAAGGAAAGTTTCCCGTCACAGCTCAATTCAGTTCGATTCAATTAAATTTGTTTCCATTTTTAAAACAATGTGAACTCAAGTTGGCTACATGACATGGGCAAAATGACAGCAATCAGATCATAAGATACAATGGTGTCATAAAATACAAAGTGTTTACAACTATCTGTAGACATGCATGACTAATGGGCATCTTATAAGGCAACATAATTTATTTTATTTTGTGTTAAATAAAAGGCTGGTTACGCAGATAATCTTCTCGCTTTTGCAAAATATGAGGGGGTCATACTTTTTTAAACCTTGAACAGCCATGTGTTACATCTCTTATACAGGGAACAACCCAGTATGAGAACTTTATTTCAGCTGATTTAATGCCAACTTTTTTTCCTTTTTTTTTTTTTTAATACTGATTCTTAACAAAAATAAACTCATTTCATTTTTCGTCTCGCTAATAAAGTCATGAAGTATAAATACAATTAATTGTCAATTTTCTTTTCGCTTCATGCCCTGTCTTCCGAGAGACACATATAAAAGTAAAATAATTATAATTCACGATGATAATATGGTGGCATAAGAGAGGTTTAAAGGAGTATACCTCCTCTCAATATTTAGCGCAACTCCCATCACTTGCGGGTGCCCCCTTATATTTCCAAGTCCTTGATCTGTGACTATATAGCAATGGTTTCATCAAGAACACACGTCTTTAATTTACATTGCAATAATATAATGTGTATCAGTAAGTAAGCGTAAGTTAGGCAATTGAAAGGGGCGGCGACCAGTCACTGGATAAAGTCGGAGGGGGGATGTTGGAGAGGTAGTGTCCATATCGCTACATAGGCGCGTACGCAGGGGGGGGGGGGGGGGGTTAAACCCCCCTTTGGTAATTTTTTGTGTGTAAACCCCCCCCAAACACCCCCAAACACTCGCTATATGTTCTCCCCTATCCTTCCCCTTTTCTCTGTCTTTCCCGTTTCTTTCGTTAGTTTATTTTGTCATTCGAATGGAGGCACTTGCCCTCATCATGCCCTTTCCACAGCTACGTCACTGAGCATCAGAACATAGTAGCACTATTACCATCAGAACATATTAATACTATTATTCAACCAGTGGCATACGGAGCAAAAAGCCACGATGCCGGTTGATGTGTCTCTGGAGACCGCTGATTAAACGACTTTATTAACAACAGAACTGTACTCCTTGCTCTCAACCTCCTCAGTATTCTTGGTGGAACTCAGCTGCTGCTTTTTGACAAACAGACCACACAAAAAAAGACAAAGGAGGAATATAAAGAGAAAAGGAAAAGAAAAATAGATAAGGGCAAGGAGAAAAGAATAAAAGGGAGGGAAAAGAGAAAGAGAAAAGATTTTAAAAAGGAAGAGAAAATAGAAAGAGACAGAGAAAGATAAAGAAGAAAGAGAAAAAAGAAAGAGAAATGAGAAAGGAAAAAGAGAAAGAGAAAAGAGAAGAAACATAAAACAAAGAAAAGAGAGAAAAAACAATTCGATAATTAATATCAAGCGTTGCTCCTAAGATGAAACACAATTTTGATAGAAGAAGAGACAATGTGATGGGAAACATTTATTTCCATTGTATATGAAACAAGATGTCATTTAATAATAATAAATAAATAATAAATGTGTTTAAAAGAAATATTGATGGAAGAATTCAAAATATAGGTTTTCTGCGTACAACACAAAACCCAAGTTTTGGATTCTATCATCAATATTCCTCTTCAAACACATATCCTTTTGAAAATCCTGGCAGAGTTTAGTGTTATATGACATCCTACTCACATCATTCCAGTTTAAGTGAAATTTGCCATCAAATTTGTTAGAAAATTTGAGGCTCCCAAGACTTTAGAAGGGAAACTCCTCGTGCATTTTTATTACAGACCTGTAGCTCTAATCAAATCTATTCATTGAAAAAAACAATTATGAGAAATACAAATGCTCAATTAAAACAAACTGACATATTGAATCATAGAATGTGTTGTCTCCTTTTTAAAAGGCATTCATATGGGGAGGATTTATTTGTAATTTACATGGGGAGGAGGAGGACATTGTGTCCTCACAGATACGCCACTGTTTTCTAACGACTATCTTTCATCAGTGTTCATAATTTAATTGCTTTGCTTTTATTATTTTTTGATTTATTGGGGTTTGTTTGTATAGATTTTTAAAGAAATTATTGTTGTTTTTTTAATGGGGGGGGGGGGGTGTTCGAAACTGAGAATATGGTGCTACCTTGCTCTCTTCATCCATCAATCTGTCTTTTCTCGCTCTCCATGCTCGCCAGATGAGAAAATTGATGAGTCCGACAACGATCCCACCCCCTACAGATACGAGTAGGACGATGACCGTGAGCACCACATACTGGGGGATCTGGACGTAATTATGATACAAGTCTGTATATTCCACTGGGAGGGTCGCGCTCTGAAAACAAAGATTTAAAAGGTTGGAAAATAAACGATGATACCAACAACATCAACGATGACCAAATAACAACTATACTACTACTCCTACGACTACTACTACTGCTACTTCCACTTTTGCTACTTATACTACTACTAGAAATAATAATTATAATGATAACGATTATTATTATAATAATGATAATAATAATAATGATATTTATGACAAAATATTTTCTTATTAGGTGCAAAATTCTGATCTGAGGATTGTTACAACAAAGACAGACTGTACATACACATATAATAAAAATAATATAATTACTGACATGGTATATGTTAAAATCTGAACAGATAATTGATAATAATCAGAGTATATTTTTATCGATTTGAAATTGCTCATTGAAATTTAATATTCTTACTACGGCTTTGTTCATTAGCCACTCCTATTCTTTACCTATTTTCTGTTATATGTTACTATGTATTGATGTTTTCCATGATGTTTATATTGTTCAAGTAGTTTGTATCTTCATATAATTATGTTGCATTTGTTTACAGGTGCCCCTGGAAAACAGTACTGTGATTACTGACGGGGCTACCCTTTTTAAATAAAACGGAATAAATAAACAAATAAATAAGTATTCATAGATATACATAATATAAAGTACGTAATATTTAGATATTCATAAAATTGGCATGGGTCTTATCGTCTGTTAAGAGACAGAAAGGACAAAAGGACAAAGAAAACTGATAATTAAAATTAAAATATGACATGCAGAGAAGAGAGGGGAGGGGTCTTAACGTAGTTATGTAACGAGTTAATCGATAACTTCTGTAGGTTTTGTGGGCGAGACTACTCTTTATTGTTTAATGTCCTTGGACGTAAAATATAGCCGATAGGCATTTTTCTCACCATCCATTGACCTCTTCAAAATTTAATAAAAAGTTTAACTTTTAATAAATCCAATTTATCCAAATCTCTACCGTGTGAGTAAAAAAAAAGGCTTACACCTAGAAAATTGCTAATTATTTAAAAAATCATCTACGAAAAGTAAATTATTATACATCTCATGAAAGAGTGTTTTATCCCAAATCATTTGGTATCATTTGTGTGCGGTATGTATTCACGCTTGGATGAACAGGATCTCAACGATCGATGATGTTGCTAGAATACTTGACCGGGGTAACTCGGTACACATGGCCATCTTGGACTTTGCTAAAGCGTTCGACAAGGTTCCACATGAACAACCACTGGAAAAGCTTAGTACGGGATTTAGACACCATATACATCGGTGGCTTAGAAATTTCTTGACATTCCGCACACAGAGAGTGACTTGTGAAGGTAGGATGTCATCAACAAGCAAAGTCCTATCCGGGGTGCCCCAGGGTACAGTGCTCGGGCCGTTACCGTTCCTGATGTCGTTCCAGACCTGCTGAAAAGCTAAACCAGACTATTCGCAGATGACTGTTTTGTATAAAAGGAAGTAGAGAATGAGATGCACACAGACTCCTTACAGGCGGATCTTACATCTCTGGAGTCGGGGCAAGATATAATAGGTGGAACATGAAGTTCAACGCTTCCAAGTGTTCAGTGATAATCATCTCGAATATAAGAAAAAAACTCTGGCAAGGGATTGTATCTTTTGTGGACAAGACTTACAGTAGAAAAGCTCTCATCCTTACTTGGGAGAAGAAATAGACAGTAAACTGACATGGGCGAACCATGTTAAAAACACAGCCATGAAAGCCATCCGCACATTAGGATTCCTCAGGAGAAATATATGGTTTTGCGCAGGGAATGTGAAAGCCCTCGCATACAAAACCCTGGTAATACCAGTATTAGAGTACGCAAGCTGTGCCTGGGATCCATACAGGGTAGGGCAAATTAATAAACTGCAAGCGCGTAGCCATGATTTCATTATAGGCGGGGCGGTAGTGAGCACGGGAAGCGTGTAGCGCGCTCCCCAGGGGGGTGGGTGCAGGGAGGGGGAGTTCCTCCCGCGCAAAGCGCGGAAGCTTTGACGTTCCATTAAATTATTAGAGAAAGAAGACGATTCGTTGGACCGTTCTCGACTCTTAATCCTTATCTAAATTCAGTTTCTTTTGACGTTTCATTAGTCAAGAGAAAGGAGACGATTCGTTGTACCGTCCTCGACTCTTAATCCTTGTTTTAATCAAGTTCCCAAAGCTCTGACGTTTCATTAGATTATTAAAGAAAGAAGACGATTCGTTGTAGCATTCTCGATCGACTCTTAATCCTTGTCTAAATTCAGTTCCCCCACCCCCTCCCGCGCGAAGCGCGGAAGCTTTGGCGTTTCATTAAATTATTAGAGAAAGAAGACGATTCGTTTTACCGTTCTCGACTCTAAATCCTTGTCTGAATTCAGTTTCCCCGCTCTCGCGCGAAGCACGGAAGCTTTGACGTTTCATAAATTATTAGAGAAAGAAGACGATTCGTTGTACCGTTCTCGACTCTTAATCCTTATCTGAATTCAGTCCCCCCCCCCCCCTCCCGCGCGAAGCGCGGAAGCTTTGACGTTCATAAATTATTGGAGAAAGAAGACAATTTTTGTAATATATTTAAATTTTTACGTAATATTTGTAATATATTTAGATTTTTATGTAATATTCGTAACATATTTAGATTCTGAATAAATGTTTTGTAATATATTTAGATTTTTATGTTATATTTGATTTTCATTTTGTTTCATTATGCATGATTTATAGTCGTACGTTTTAATCATTCATATTTTGATCGTTTATTGTGTTGTATATGGACTTTGTAAATTGAATAATTTCAGCTTCCCAGCTGCATGTTCTTTTATTTCAATAAACCGAATCAAATTCAAATTCAAATTCGTTGTACCGTTCTCGACTCTTCCTACTTCCTCTTCCTTTCTTCTTTTTTCTCTCTTTTATTATTTTTGGCCGGCGTTTTTTTTTTATGGGGGGGCGACCGCCCCGAACCCCCCCCCCCCCCCACCCCCTGGCTACGCGCCTGATAAAGTGGACGCAGTTCAAAGGAGGGCGGCACGCTTCGTAACCAGAAAATACCAAAGGGACTGCAGTGTCACAAAAATACAGACCTGCCTAGAATGGGAAACACTGGAACGCAGGAGGAAAAAAAGTCGTTTAGTTATACTGTACAAAATCCAAAAGGGAAAGGTTGGCCTAACGCAAGAGGACTACATACAAGTATCAACAGGGTCAAGGTAAAGAAGAAACCACCAATGCTCAATAGAAATCCCCTTTGCCAGAAAGGACGTTTATAAATACTCCTGTTTCCCAAGAACTGGACGAGCATGGAACGCACTCGACCAGCAGTCTGTAATATAGCCACATCTGTTGAGAACTTTAGAAACACACTTTAGCATGTACCACCTGCCATACAAGTTAGCGACATGCGGAATACCGCCCTGCTGACTCCAAATTCAGAAGGTTCATTGTTCATTGTTTGCGAGAGTGCAAAAATCGACTTGCGCCAAAGTGATGCCTACTGCCTACAGTATGTATTATGTTGGGATAAGAGGAGTGGAGAGAAAGAATCGAATGTATCAAATGAAATGCATTAATTGCATATGCTTTTTGCAGAAGCAAAGTCACACACACTCGCACAAATTTTCGTTGATTTTTTTTATTCGATATTTAATATGTGTGGCATTATTAATTTTGTTAGGGACGTTATTTGAATTTGCAAAGACCGAATTAATACCCAAATCCCAATTGTGTTATTCAAACATCACATAAGCAACTTTGGGGCAAGTCGATTTTTGCACTCTCGCAAACAATGTCTCCTGTTCATCCAAGCGTGAACACATACCACACAAAATGATACTAAATGATTCGGGATAAAACACTCTTTCATAAGATTTATAATAGTTTACTGTTCAAAGATGATCTTTAAATTAATAAGCAATTTTCTTGGTGTAAACTTTTTTTGACTCACACCGTATATTACAAAAAATGAAATGTAATTTTAAATGAAAAAAAAAATAACAGAAGAGGCGTAAATATTCACTCCTGAATATTGAACGCCTATAAACCTAAACAACAGCAGCAACAACAACATGTGTATTTTAATTACCTTGATTGGTTGGTTTTACCTAACTGCTAAGAAAGCATGTGTATGCTTGTAAGTCCTCTCTGAGAGACTTGGTAATGAGGAGTAATACCTTAATACCAAAGAGCACTATAGCACATCGATTTGGCTTCGAACCCGTGACCTTCCGGTTACGAGACCACTGCTCTACCACTGAGCCGTCACGGCTCCCATGTAAATGTTATTCACGGACAAAATTGTAGAAATAACGGGCGTTGAGGAAAAAAAACGATTGTTAAAATACTCCTTAGAAAATAGATGATTATTAGGTTATATCCTCACCTCATTTAACCATATCAGTGGAAGATACATGTCCCTAATATGCTCTGCTTGTCTGGGGATTGATCAAATGAAGAAGAAGAAAAAAAAGAAATTGTTGGCCTGAAACTCTCATCATCCGTTCTCTGTGGCCTCTTCGTATCAAATATAACCACAGTACCATCTCCTCATCATGAAAGTTTATTTTTATAGCAATTATTGGATGATTCCATTAATTTAAACGAATTTATATAATTCCTAAATTATACAAACACAACTGAAGTATGATTATAATAGTATTCAGTAACGAAAAGTACAAGTCGAAAAGGTTAGCATATCCTATGTGGTCAGGCAGTGAAATCACACAAAGAATTTCAAAGTAATTTAATATTCAAATGAGGTACAGAGCCTTTATGAAAGGGCGGTGCATCTTGCATGGTTTTCAGCTTTTGGAGTGAAAGAGTACTATGCAATAATGAGAAGGTTAAACAACATAAACAATCATTTTTATCTCTGTGAAAGAAGAGCATTCATGATCATTTCTAATCATTTTTCTTTCTTTCACCTCTCGCAAAAAGTCACTCAGTGCGGTATTGTAGACTTCCAGTGTACGTAAAACAAACACGAAGTACATTTCTACATTTTTAACTGTAAGAGCTAAAGGACATTAGTGTGATGGACAGGATGTAAATCACCTGGGTGGAGAGCGGCAAAATGTAGATTAATGTGTTTGCTAGAGGTCACTGATTCGGTGGCAGAGACTCGAGCCGAACCCATATTATGAGCTTCATTAGTCCGGTGATTCATTCACTAATAATAATAATAATATTCCGCTATAATATAGCGCTTAATACAAAATTTCTCTAAGCGCTTTACATTACCCCCGGTCATTGGATTGAATACTAGTCTTGCCCGCACGCACAGACCGTGTGCACAATCTCCACTCCCTGGGGTGCATTCCAGCCCGGCGTTACTTGACGCTCAAAACCTCTTTGACCAACAATGACTAAATCACGACACATCAAAGTACAGTACTATCTTTCAATATAACTTGAATCGTACTATAAACATGTATTTGGTTAATGAAGGTTCATATTTTCGAATAAGACGGGATGAATACATCATAGGCAAGATGGTTATCATACTCACGGGATAAAATCATATGGTCCAACCTTGAAATTCACCTGAGCCCGCAGATTTCCTCTGAATGTAACGCCAGATAACTGAGGAAAATACAATTATAATCATGATAAAACACTTGGTGACATAGTAGTCTAAATATTAGTCATACCACTAATTCATTGTTATCATTGATGTCCAATAGGCGAAAATAATTTAATTGATTTCAAAACCTGTGCTTTAAAGGTACTATGTCCCATTTGCAGACAAAAAAAATGAAAAAGTTAAATTCCAACTGCATTTAAAAGATAATACTAATTTAGAACTTCCCTAAAAAAGGTGGGGCTTGAAAATGTCTTCAAGTGGGAAAATAACGACTATTAGTTGTCAAATCGACTTTAGGGCTATAGAGCCCAAAAGTAATAGTCTTGATTTTCAGACAATTGTACCGAATGGTCATACGTTTTATGCTGCGCAAAGATTCAATCAGTTTAATCCTGGCCATCACAAGAAATGGGTTATTGATGTAGACAAATGCCCATGTACCCTTTACAACTCATGTATGTTATTACCAAAGAAGAAAAAAAGCCAGTCAGTCACTCAATAGTGTCTGACAGTGAAGCCTAGCAAGTAAACGGGTTTCCTTGCATAATTTGAATATGAGGACACTGCTAACGTTTAAATTTCACAGATAGGACATACATGACATACTCATAATTCCTGCAAAGTTCTACAGAATTTGAGGTTGGCTGCAAAAGGGACATAGTACCTTTAACGATTATATCTTATGTATTTTAAATTATTATTTAGTAATAGGTTCAACAATAATATATAGCAATTCAATTTTGTTTAACACGTGGTCTCATTGAGTGTGATTACATGGGTAATGGTTTTTAGACAGTTTCCAGGGGCAGATCCAGCCGGCGACAAGAGGGGGGGGGGGGGGGGGGGGGTGGGGACCCAAATCTGGAGAAAAATTTAGCGGCGATTCATTCAGCCGGTGAATACGCAGGGGAGGGGGGGGGGGGGGGGTGATGGAAAGGAGAATTACCACTAATTTTTTGTTGGTGTAAGCGAAAATATTATTATTTTATTTATTTTATTTTTTTGGGGGGGGGGGTGGGGGGGTGGGGCCGCTTTTGTTTTTTGTTTTAAAAAAGGTTAAATTTACGTTTTTATCCTATTTCTTAAAACAGTTTTGGGGGCTGGGGGGGGGGGGGGGCAGGCCGGAAAAATCGCCACGTGGATCCGCGCCTGACAGTCTCTATTGTGTAAGACATCGAATATGTACATGTATTAAAAGCAACATAAACATAAGAAAGCGAAAGGGTATACGAAGAACAGAATGATGGAATCCGATCGAGATGGAGAGTAACAAATAATAACAAATATATCAAACAGAATAATAAATATCGAATATTTTCTAAGGATGGACAAAGACAAATTAACATTTTAAAAGGCGCAGAAGAAGTAATGATGAAGAAAAAAAGTAAAGACGGAGAAGACGAGGAAAGCTGATGAATAACAACAAGGACTTATTAGAACATTAAGAAAAAGGAGAACATAAATAAAAGGCAAATTAAGCGTGTTTTTTTACCGGTTCAATTTCAGCCTCTACTCCATGAACATTAAAGTCAGGTGTCATGCCAATGACGTCATCGAAAAGTCTATCATCCCCAAAGAGAAAATGTGGTGATGACAGAAAAATAGGTGCTTCTGTTTACGAAATATTCAAGACAGAAAACACAAACTTTTCTGTTTAAATTTTGAAATATAATACATTTTGGATGTTCATCAGGTGAATTAATTCGTCTGCATTTAATTCCTCCATTTCGCGGCATTCTTGCGAATTTGGACGCCTATAATCGCATATATAATGTAAAACTAGAGCAAGCGGTCTGTTAGGAAGGGGAGACAAAATTTTATGATATTAGAGGATTGTTTTTATTGCGGTATCTAAACAATTTTACGAGCCTGACTTGTCCGTACGCTGGGGATACAATCAGTATTGCCCAGGGTCTTAACCGGGAAGTCGTTAGGCTCACCACGTTTTTAGTTGGGGTTGGGGTCGGGGGGGGGGGGGTGAGCAGGATCCTGTCCGTAAGCCCCCCCCCCCAAAAAAAAAAAAAAAAATCAAAAAAAAAAATCAAAAAAAAAAATCATTTGGTTGTCCTCGACCGCCCGCTCGTCATTTTTGGGCCTCTCGGTATTTTATATATATATATATATATATATATTTTTAAATTTATTTATTATTATTTTTTATTTTATTTATTTATTTATTTACTTTTTTATTTATTTATTATTATTATTATTATTATTTTTGTTGGGGGGGGGGGGTGTAGGGGGGAGGATTCTTAAATGCCAAATATACCATATTATGCATTTTGCAAGGATCAAAATGCGTCCCGTTGCCAGTTTGGCCTTTTCAGTACGCAATTCTGTATTTATTAAACTTGCCCATTTTTATTTTTCTATGTCAAAATGCCGTTCATTCAAATCAGGTTCTGAGCATTTTTAAACTCATTTTAAAGCCTATCTATACTAGTTTACAGGAGGGATTAGACCACCCTGCAAGGTCACTGGACAGGTGGTTATCTCATCAAATCAGCTCTCAGTTAACATAAGATAAATAGGATCATGGGGCCAATGGTCACCGATTAGGCATTGTTTGCTATATAGAGGGCGCAAGTAGCTATAAGTAGTACAGTGGGGATTTAAAAGGTGCTGTATTCCGAAGCCAAATATACTTTCTGTGTTGGTCTTGATTTGACTTGATATGATTTATTGGTTGCTGCATCTTTTTTCCTTTTTTTCATCCTACATTTTCATGAACATACCGTAATATGGTTTGATACAATATTTTAAGTGTATATAATTCATTAAACTAGTCTTTTACCATATTAAAGTGTTTTATCGACTTTGTTTGTTTAAAAGCTTGACATCCCAATGAATTTTTATTTCTTTATGGAAAAATATTAATACAAACAAAATAAAAGAATAAAAATGGGGGGGGGGGGGACAAAAAACAAATTTAAAAAGACACACAAAAAATGAAGAAAAAAATAAAATAATAAAATTCCGCCCCACTCACCCGCCCCCCTACTCCAGAAAAGCAATCGAGGACAACCACATTTTTTTTGTTGGCCTAAGCTGAGATTGCCTGGCTAATGCCGGATGTAACGCTCAGGATTTCAGGCGGGAAGTCACCTTCGCTCACCCGTGTCTCTTGTCTGTGCAAAACCAGCAAGAGAAGGAGCCCCCCGTTCGCTTGGCCAGGCGAATAGAAGAATTGTTAAATTATACGGCTAGTCAAAAGATATTACTTTTGTCGCCCGGCCGGATCACTCTCGACATATAATGCTCTAAGTAATGATTTGCATTCATTGTTGTTTGTTATGTTATATTCATTATAATTACTTTGCTGACCAGTTTGATTGATAAAGAGTTTATCATGGTCTCTATAAAAGACCACGGTCAATCGCACATAAAAATACAAATTTGTTGACTTCTTGGTTTGTCTCAGAGTGGGTATAATCTATTTATACACATTTTCTAATGTCCTTTGAGTGAAGACATCGAACTTAATGTATTTTATGTTAACAAAAACTGGTTATTGGAAGGGAGCTTTATGCCCTAGTTACGATAACTTTTTTCTCTCTATCCCCTGGCGTTCCAGAGATTGCATTATCTCAACTTGTAAAACATTTGTTTTCCCCCTGAATTATTTTGTATTTTATTTATTGCCAGATACAAATGAATAAAATAAATATACACAAAATAAAAAACAACAAACAATACTAATAATACTAAAACAAAAAATAATCATAATAATTAAATGATAAAATCACGAATCAGTCAAGTCAAGAATCCGGTAAGCAGTAGCGAAATAAAGCAATGATACTGAAACAGTAAAGGGAAGGAACTCAAGGAAGTATAATGAAATAGGAAGGAACAGCAGTATTGATACTTATATAGCTACTCTGGGCAAATGAGGCCAAGTTAATCATATTATTAATTTTTTACTTACGAAAATAGCATTCACTGACATTGATCAATCCTGTAGGGGGGGCAGGTGGTCTGATCAGGGGTGCAGAAATCGATGTTAGTGGGGTAGATGCTGGCATTGGCATACAGGTACTCTGGTGCGCTAAAGTAATACAACCATATACCACGAAACTCCCGGTACCCCTTAAACTCCAACAAGCCAGATCTGCAAATTATTCAAACAAAATTTTGCTTAAATATTTAAATAACAGCTCAAAGAAAATCAGTTATTTCCGCGAAACCACACTCCGACACCACCTCCTCTATTTATCTTTTCATTGAGAGAGCTCGTATGGGTTACAATTGTATCGCAGCATCACGTAGTTTGTATAATGGGTTTGTACTCGTTTATGATGCAGCTTCTGTACAATTTGAGGAATATAATATCAAATGCTTGTCATGAACGCTAAACTTGGACAGTGATTCCTGAACATTTTTTTCTTTTAATGCAGAGAAGTTAAAATCCACTCTAAGAATCACCTCGTTTTCCACTCCATAAGTTAACTATAGGTGGAATCCATCCCAAAGTAGTGGTTAACTTATCTTTTGGGAGTGGATTCCACTAATATGAGCGTGAATTTCCACTCAAAAACAAAGTGATCCCTAATTAATCATGACAAAATCACAAAAGCTGATTTCCATTCCCTAGGGAGTTGTTAGACTTACCGACACACATAGGTAGAGTAAACATACACCTCTTCATCTTTGTCTACGAATGGATGCATTATCGTCCCATCTGAAATGGGGAGAAAAAATAAACAAGTTTATAATAATATTTGACAACTATAGGATTTCCCGGCCAAATTCGCGAGTTTGTCATTCAAATTCATTTACTTTGCATTTAAGTTAGCGCAGATCAGCTTTGCCATGCCAATTATCATTCAATTTTCCCGATTTTGTATTTAATTTAGGATTTTGGTCGAAGGATTTCATAGATCTGTCATTCAATTTAGAAACTGCTCAACTAGCATTCAAATTAATCGTCACTTGCTGAGGCGTCATTTTTATCATTCAAATTAACACGTGTCATTCGTATTCGAATTATGTTTATTCAAGTTAGGAATGTTAGGGGAAAGAAATGCAACACACGTTTACAGCTTTAAAAAAATGCAATTAAATACATGATTTGCTATTGGGGTCTTTTCTGTTATTCAATTTATTAATTTTGAGGACAAAGCATATGTTTGTAGTCAGACATTAGGTAAAGAAGGGGCGAAATCAAGGGATATGGCATCTCTGAACGGACATGTTCATATACCCCGGAAAAGTGGGGACACGAAAACACCTACCCCAGACACAATATTATACTATATATATAATATTGTACCCTTCCTCCATAATGAAATTGTGATAAATTTATGATGAAACACAAGACAAACAACTTCCTTACATGAAAATGTACACAAATATTGAGACCATCAAGTCCGTAGATGTACAGTAAGTCTTTTTTTTTTAACAGTCAAACTTAAAGGCTGATGAATATCTGATAAATCTAAAAGTATATAAAGAGTATAAATGCAAGAAAATAAAATAGGATGAAATAGTACACATGAAAAAAACGATCTTGAAAGACAAATAATGAGCTATAAAAGTGTTTAAAAAACGAGAAATGTATATTGACCATTAATTTTAGTGCACAAAGGGCTAATTTGAATGCTACAAATGAATTAGAATGCTAAAAGTACACCGTCGCGATGTCAGCAAATCGTGTTGCGCTAAATCGAATGACCAAATAGCGAAAGAAGCAATTTGTTCATTAATTGGAATGAAACATACATAGATTCTAACGAAAACTTCATAGATTTGAAATCTAGAAAAAGGAATATAAACCCGAGATATACCCGACAGCACTAAAACCGTCGAATTTGAACGCAAGACAAATGAATTTGAATGACAAACTCGCGAATTTGGCCGGGAAATCCTATACTATATTTATCTAGGCGGAGACGCCACGGGAACCTGAAGGTGTTGTGGCCGGTCTCGTGGGTATGTCACCGGACTATGGATCGCAAGGTATGCAGTTCGAATCACTGATATGGCACTAGTTGGCAAAACATTGGTGTCCATTTACCACTCTCCACCCACTTGAAATAAATGGGTACCCGGAAAGA
>JAVYIG010009018.1:0-82895 GCA_035222895.1 Strongylocentrotus droebachiensis
GGTTGCAACCTATTCAGTTTATTTTATGTCTTTGTCAAATATGTTCTTAATGTGTATTTTATGTTATATAGCTGATTGTTATATGAATTTTTTTCTTTTTAACTGAATGAAATAAAATTGAATTGAATATTGAACAATTAATGACAGTGATTGCATGGTGATGTTGATGATGATGATGATGATGATGATGATGATCATGATCATGATCATGGTGGTGGTGGTAATGTTGATGATGATGGTAGGAACAAGGCGAAGAAGGAGGAGCGGTGATATCTTTATTCAAGAAAAGTAGAAAACAATATCCGAATATTATTATGCAAGGGCCTGAGTGGAACGCCCAGGTGGGAAAGCTTGGTGTGGGTGCTATACTGAAGACTGCCCCCTCCCACGATAAGAACCTTTTACATTTCTATTTCATATTTATTTATTTATTTAATTAATTTTTATTTAAAATGATTTAATTCATTAAACAGAGCCGAGAGCCGAATTGCACTTTTTTTTTGTTATCAGTGACAAAGTAAAATTACACGTAACACAAAAGTATGCGTAATAACATTGATGGTAGTAAAATTGCAATTTGTTGTGTAAGTCAGGGGCGGATCCACGTAGCGATTATTCCGCCCCCCCCCCTAGCCCCCAAAAACGATAACAAATAGGATAATAACGTAAAGTTAACCTTTATAAAACAAAAAACAAAAGCGCCCCCCCCCCCGCTTATTCGCCGGTCGGCTGAGTCGGCACTAAATTTTGTATTAAGATTTGGCTACCCCCCCCCCCTTGACGCCGTCTGGATCCTTTGCAGGCGCGGATCCACGGGGGGGGGGGGGGGGGGGGGGCTGACGGGTCAACAACAAAAAGAGTTTTAAAAAAAAATTCACGAATTAGGCCAAAATAGTGGTCTCACCCCCCCCCCCCCCCCCCCCCCCGCTTATTCACCGGCTGACTGAGTCGGCGCAAAATATTTCCTGAAAAATTGGACCAAAAAAAGTGCCTCCTACCCCCCCCCCCCTCGCTTATTCACCGGTGGTTGAGTCGCAACTAATATTTTCTCACGGATTGGGCCCCCCCCCCCCCTTCCCGCAGGCTGGATCCGCCACTGGTGTACATTAATCATGCATTAATTGTCGTCACATACCCACACGTGTACGTGTGAATATGCTTGTATTTGCCCCCACGTTTTGAAACAGGGCCATTTTTCTTGAATCTCATCACAGAATGTTAACTCGAGTGGATCGCCAGTTTCCATGTGCAGAAGGCCATAATTCGCTGACACCAGACTTGGTGGAAATACCATTAATGGGGGTACAATTTTGCACACAGCAAACCCATAGTCCAGTCAAGAATTACCCCCAATCTCTGGGAGAGCTCGAGAGTCTTCGGCAAATCAAAGCATTACATAAGGTCCAATGGTCATAAAACTCAAGGCTAATTCTGGTGATTGACAACACCTGTTATTGGGTAAACACCCGAACGGTGTCGAATTCCCCATGAGAGCCGACTACTCAGTGACTTTAACTGGAGTTTGTCTAAATCTGTTTAATTTGGGGGAAAACAACAAAACAAAACTGACAAAAACAAACAAATTTCAAAAGAAAAATAATGAAATAATTAATGAAGGCATATCCTAGATTCATTAGTTTTGTGGCCGTAGTATATATATGTTTTACTTATTTTAAACTTTTGAGCATGAGGCCTCACAATTTCGATTTTTATTTTAACTCGCACTGCAAATTACTTTGAAGGCCGATTAAGTGTGCACAATTTCACAGGCTGGAAAAAGCTTGCGTGTTGTTTTTAAATATTTTATTTTATTTTATATTTATTTTTAGAAGCAGAGATTTTTTTTACCTAGGACCTGCAGGGGCGGATCTAGCTTTTTGCTAAGGGGGGGGTTGACCAAAATAATGACGATGCAGAGCATCGTCCACGAGCCGCGAAGCGGCGAGCCGATTTTTTGGGGGGTGTTTATTTGAACCCCGTAAGTGATGTTTTCCTGGCATCTATTAACACAATGGAGACCATAAAAAGCAGTGCATGATAACGTCTTTTTAAATCAAGTAACAGTTTAATACATAGTTATATCCAGAGTTATCATGTGTTTGGTTAAGTTACCAGATGAGTTGAATATCTTCTCACAATATTTGCACTTGGAAGGGTTTCTCTCCAGCGTGCGTTCTTTTTTCTTTCTTTTTTTTCTTTCTTTTTTTCTTTTTTTTTCCTTTTTTTTTTTTTTTTTTTGGGCCGCCCAAGGGGGGGTTGCAACCCCCCCAACCCCCCCTCTAGATCCGCTTCTGAGCCTGTAAACCACTAATTGCAGTGCACAGCACGCAGTTTGGTCAAATATACTCTATGGACTTTTAATTTAACTCATACACGGCCACCACATTTTCCAATATATTTTTGCTTTATAACAGATACCATATGCCATGTTGTGAAACAAGTAACTATAATCATCCGTGTGATATAACGGCCATGCAAAGCTTATACAACTTAACTGAACATAGCCGGCTAGCCAAGCCAAATGTTGTGATTACGAAATCGATTTTCACAAAGGAGAGAGGTGTGTCGGAGGTGTGTGGAGGAATGTCAATAAGTGCTCATATCTCACAAAATGGCTCAAAAACGAAGAGCAATTGAAGATCTTGTGCAGAGAGCAACAGAATCCAAGATCAAGAAATTTGAAAGCATACGAGGTAAATAAGTGTGGTCTGAATGGTAACTGTTTGTGTGGCTGGCTGTTGTGTTGTCTTGTTGGTGTTACAACAGTATTGTCACCGCACTGTCAGTGGCCCACTGCACTCGCCGGTGGCATACCGGTGCATTGGGCTGACCTGCGCCTGTGAACTGTGTTAGTTTTGTGTCGACTCAATACTTCTATGCTGCACTCATAATATCATAAAAGTCTAGACCCTACCCTAGCCCATGTTGGACTGTATCGTGAATTTACAGCTGAATGCAAAAATTATTTGAAGCTGAATGCATAAATTAATGGCATCAAAATTCAATTCATGACGATCAAATGACATCTAGATTTGTGGTTTTCATGGTTTAAGAAACCATTCATGACATTTGTCTGCCCAGTGCCCACACATGTTTGCCTTGTGCCTAGAGTCTAGACTATACCTGTGCGGCGGCTAAGTATCAGAGTATGGGGTGAGGAAATGAAGACACTTTTTTGTGTGACTCAATAAAGCGCTACTGAGCGAAGTGGTGGTGGTTTCCTATTTCACAATAATGACAAGTAAGAGATCGCAAGCTAGATCATCATAATACTTCATAGACAAGTTCATGCACACTGTCAAATGTTCAAAATTTAAATTTAAATTCTCGCTACTGTGTAGAGCAATAGACATTCATATTATGCATTGCGCCTCTGATATATGATTTTGCAGACACTAAATTCTGGTGATTCTAAAAAAAAACGCACAATATTTAGTGTAACTGCCACTTAAAATGAGGGTACCAACGTACAAACTGATGATGTTGAATAAGTTATGAACGATGTTTTATTCTCCAACAGTGCCGTGAAACTGTAAACAAACAATGCACAGAATACAATAAAATCAATCAATCAGATCAAAGTAGGATCTATGAATAGTCTATAAAAGTTATGTAACAAATCACTTGAAAGTATTATATACTGAAATATTATACTGCGTATAATAACAAATATAAATTCTACATCTCATCTTAACTGACATTGTCTTGACCGAGTATACAGACAATCTAACAATAATATTTCTCTTGACTCTTAAAACTAAACATTGTAACATTATGATTAAATAATTCTTTGAAACTTTCTCTCTCCTGACTCACCTCGTTGGCTGGACATTATCACTTTTAGGCAGCTAAATTATCAATTAAGAGGGCAAACCGAACGAAGAACATCTTAACGAAACACAAATCAAAAGCATAATGAATTAAGAACATCGCGTTGCTATGGTTGCGCGCATGAATAGGCAGAAATTAAAGCATACTTAGCGTATATTATACACGCGCATCCTAATTAAGGGCACGCGTACAGGTATATCAAAATAAGTATTGTCAATACCAATAATAATAATACCAAAGCTTCTCTATCAACAAATTATACAAATCTTTTAAACTACTAAAATGACTAACTTGTCAATTAAAGCTGGCGGCAGCCACATTTAGAAAGAGGTATAAAAAAGACACAAGGTGTTAAAGATGATACATGTATTAAAAAAAAGAATTTTGCATTTTTTTGGTTTTACATTAATTTTACATTTGATTTTTGTCAATCTTACATGGCGTGGTAAGAGTCCTACTTGAGGCACATTTCACCTCTGCCTCGGGTACATCAGACTTTAAACATTTCCACTGGTGCCTCTCTGGGCTAGCTTGGATCGGAGAGAAATCAAAACAAAAAGATGCATCCAGTCGACTGGTTTACCAACATATTCAATATTATGGATGTTTCTTTCCTGGGGAACTAGTGACGAGTTATTCCATTTACCCGTTATTGATTAATTACAATACTTGGAGTCCAGTCTGCATACTATATTTATTGCTATGTTGGACAAACCTTGGGAAAGCCTTCGGTTTGTCAATAACTATCTTAATTTAAAAAGTACGTAAAAATATGAATATATACATTGATTGTAAACTGGTCTATTAGTGCAGCATTACCATTTTGTAAATTCTTGTAAGTGTCCAGGTTATATATTTGTTTTTTTAATTTTTATTTAGCTTTTATTTGATTTTCTGTGCAGCTGTTAATACCAATATTATTCTGACAAAGCCTAGAATAAAACATGATAAAAAAAAAAAAAAATCATAAAATTCTAAAGAGGAAACACATTTTTATGATAAAAAGACTAAGTGTATAGAATGATGATTATGGATATTAAAACTGTTGAATATAGACCTATATCAAAATTGTTTGTAAGCCTTGTATGAATATTTTTTTAATTTTTTATCTTGAGGTTTGTTGAGTAATGAATAATGAATAAAATAAAATAAAATAAAATAATTCTTCCAATTTTCAATTTTGTATCCAACAATGTAAAACATAAATAACAGTCATGAATGTACACATTGGCAAAATATATGTAAATGATAAGAAACAGTACAAAGGAAATTTAAATCTCAAATACCCTATAAATTTAACAGGGCTTAAATTAATCCAAGGCCACCAAGGCCATGGCCGTGGATGCCCCTATTATTGGCCTCAATGCCCCTCTCATTGGCCTTGGAGATTTTTTCGTGCCCTTTCCAATTCTTCCTATTTGTGCTGTAATATAGGAATGTGCCCTACAGAAAAGTGGCCTTGCCCTAAAAACATTGAAATTTAAGGCCTGATTTAATATAAACAAATCTTTTCCAACATGATTCATCCTATGATTATTTATTTGTGTTCCGCCATGCAACAGGAAAGCAGGAGATCAATTTCCCGTACTGGGACATCGTAGTCATCACGGCCGGAGATGAAGATCAGAAGACAGCCTACGACCTTCAGCTGCAGGAGAAGCTGGCACGGCAGCAGCTACCCCTGGGCACCAAGTACCACGTTCTGAAAGATCCCGGAAATGTAAAAATTGGTAAATAAAAACTTTACAAATCAATTGCCTGGTCAATCAGGCTTTCAGTTTCAGATGTGAGGGTACAACCTTGCATTGACTACTGAATTTCCTCATTCCTATAGGTTTAACACAAGGACCACCCGGTTCCAGTAGACAATGGGTTAAAGGCTATCTGCATTAGTTCGGCCAGGAGGAATTAGACCATCCAGGGTGGTCACTGACAGGTGGCTATCTCATCAACTCAGCTCTCAATTAACTTAAGAAAAATAGGATCATGGGGGACCAATGGTCACCGATTAGGCATTGTTTTCTATATAGAGGGAGGCAGGGAGCAAGTAGCTACAAGTAGTATGGTGGGGCTTTAAAGTTTGGAGAACCTGAAACCACATGTCCTTTTTTTTAGGCAATAGCTACTTTTTGATGTCCTCATCTAATGAAAACATATTTTTCTTGTGCAGGACCAGGAGGTTCAATGATGGCCGCCCTCTCCTACCTCCAGACTATCTACAACCAAAGCCTCTTCAAGAAGAAGGTTCTTTTCATCCCAGCCGGGGGTTATAGCCAGCGGCTACCAAGTGCCAGCCTGCTGGGTAAGATCTTCACGGCTGTTCCCTACGGACGACCCATCTATCAGATGCTGGAGTTGATTCTGGCCATGTACATTGATCTTCCAGCTCATATGCCGTCCGGAGGCATCTTCCTGGCCTGTTCGGACGTCATCATCCTCTACGACTGCACCGTTGGCGTAGAGTGGTCCTTCGACAAGCCAGGCATCACTGCCTTTGGACACCCAGCTCCCATCGCCGTTGGGACGACCCATGGGGTGTTCTTGTACAAGGATACACCCAATGTCTGCTCTCAGGTGCATATCGTAGAATGTGAAGAGTTCCTGCACAAGAGATCTGAAGATGTCCTCAGGGAAAAGGGTGTCCTGCTGCCGCAGCCGTGTCAGCAGACCCTGGGCATCAGTGAGGACCATGTTCTGGTGGATAGCGGCTACTTCATGGACGGTGAGACCGCTAGGAAGATGATCGAGTTCTACGAGGAAAAGTCTCCACTTTCATGTGAGATAGACTCCCATGGGGACTTCCTGCATGGCCTCGGGAACTGCGGCAATAACGGTTACATCACTGACATGTCCAACGTCAGCAGTAAAACAGATAAACTACTGTCCATGCGACAAGAAGTCTTCAAGCTCCTCCAGGGGACTCCACTCCATGTCCTTGTGTTGCCCTACTCCAAGTTTTATCACATCGGGACAACGGAAGAGTTGCTTAGTCATTTCTGTGATAACTGCAGCTTGAGGAGAGAACTAAGCCTGACCAAAGATGCCTTCAACCGATCAGTGGACCTTGGCAATAGCAACAGCTTGCTTGACAAGTGCTCTGCCAGGGAAGCATGCATCATGGACAGCATAGTACCTCAAGGTATGGACACCAGCAAACCTTGCATCGTGGAGTACTGTCACTTCAAGTCTCTGTGTCATCTTGGCGAAAGATGCATCGTCAGCAACTGCGTCGTCCAGGCACCTTCTTCTGGATGTCCCGTAAGCATACCTCCGTTCACATTCCTTCATACAGCAGCTGTCAAGACAAGAGAGGGCAGCACTCTCTATGTCACTGTATTCTTTGACATCCGGGACAACCTCAAGCGCTCTGCTCCTCACCTGGAGGCAGCAGGCCAACTCTCCTTCTTGAACCAAAGTCTTCAGGTCCTCTTCAATAACTTCAACAGTACATCACTCCAAGCAATTTTCCCACCAGGTACTACTACCTTCTCCATCTGGAATGCAAAGCTCTTCCCACCCAAAGAGACAATGGAACAGTCCTTCCAGACCACAATGCAATTCCTGGACGCAGTACACACTGCCGATCAGGAAGCCCATTCCATTGTGGGAGAGGGGTGTCTTTCAATGGCTGATGTTCTCAATTCCAAAGATATTCAAGCAATGTTGGTATACCGCAAGCAGCTCTATTCTTTAATATTAGCAAAATGAATAAAACCAGTGACCCAAAAGTGCCTTATCTCATCAGTTTATACCCATTGTACTTGCTTACGTTGGCCTACATCACATCACACGCACTTGAATTTTCATTGAGAGAATTATAATCCTGATTTTTTTTTTTTTTTGTAGTTGTTTTTGTTTTTAAAATAAATTATATCATCCTGTTGAATTTAATATAATAAAAGAATAGGAAAGATGATATGGCAATTACAATAATAGGTGTACATGTATATGATTTTATTTAAAATTCCTATGGAATTTTTAACGAAAGGTTTGCTTGTAATATTACGTAATCAAATAATACCCATGAACGTTACTTAACCCTCGATCGCTGTCTTTCTTCCCGTTCATTCTATTGGTCTTTTTTTCTTCTATGATTTATGTTTTCATTTTGAATTTTGTTGTATGATTTTTATGTTTAGTAATCTTGGAAGTTTCCTGAGTGTGCTTATGTCTGCAGCTGTTTAATAGGAGACTGTATTCAATTTTGTTTCATTTTATTTGACTCACGCACTAGGCAACAACATTAATGTTGACTAATTTTCACTCTTTAAATTTATTCATTTTTAAGTGTTTTTATACTAATAACTACCAGGGTGTTGGCATTACCGGTAGCCAGTGTTTTAAGAAATTGTATAATTCAGGACAACAATTGGGTAGAGTTTGCTTGTTTATGGAGCATGACTTGTCAACATAATCGTTTATGATATTAATTATTCTGTTACTATTGAAGAAATCATGTTAACATGATATTAGCTGTTCATTTTATAAGTTTCATTTATTTATTCTGTTACATAAATTTTGTAAGCACCAAAGTGAGTGACTCTTTATGCTACATAACTCTGGTTGCATTTACGAATATCAACAATAAAGTGTTGTTGATGGCCATGAAACTGCAATGCAATATAGGCCGAGGAAGGAATTCCAACTAAATTCTTTGTTTACATGTCTTTTGTAAAGTACTACCAAACTTTCAGGGTTGCATTTTATGTGTAACAAACCCATTTAGATAAAGATTGCATTGAAAAACACACAAATTACACGAAGCCTTTTATCAAAGTTGCTCATGCGTGGGTATATATATAGAAGGCAGCACATGGACATACGCACCAGTGCCTTATATACGGCACTGGTTCAAGCGTAATTGGCTCAGTATTATGTAGTGATCACCAAGTTGCCTACTACATGAACGACTATATACCCACGCATGAACGTCTTTAAAATATTATCCTTGAAATTTCTGGTACTACGAAACCCATTGTCGGGTTCAATACACATGTAGGATGCAGTTAGTTTCTGTAGCCAATGGATTGATATATTAAGTTTGCAATAATTACCCATGAAAATAGAATGATAACCCATCTTTTCCTTCCTATTTTTTATGCACAATTTATCCACTTAATAGTTTGTAAAATGAGAAACATACAATAACAACTAAATTATTCATACCCCAACCAAGTTTTATTATTGTCTAAGTATGCGAAAAAAATGTATTTCTCCTGATTAACGTTTCTTGAGAAAGTGACGTACCAAAGCTAACATCATGTATTAAACATTAAACAAAGGCCCTAATTCAACTCGTCCTCCTTTAATTATTGAGTTATGAAAGACATAACATTTACAAGGGGTATAAATTATTCAATTGTTATGTACGTATGTAGTAATATTAATATAGGAGAGTTTTGAAAGGATTCCAGCTTTTATTTAACTTTAATCATGTCTGGATATTATAAATAGACCAGAATATACGATGTAGTTACTAGGGGAAGACATAAAAGTGAATACATTATCATTTATGGCACTCGTTTGTATTTTGTTGCACTTTCATTTTCTTCGCTCATATATGTATCTCTGAGAAGGGCATTAAAATAATAAATCACTGATGGTGCTGGACAAAATAAATGATTCTCATTTCTTTCCGAGTAATTTTTATCATTTAAAAAAAAAAAAAAAAAAAAAAAAAAAAAAAAAATCATTTTGAAAATCTTTATTTTTTCAGGGTCGTGTAGGTATCTTTCGTTTGATCAAATTACTGTACATATATCTCACTTATCATTCCTATCAAGTCTGTACATATCATACACTTATTGGTATAATATTGAGAATTTCCTGATGTATAATATATTTTGGTATGAATAGTCAACACACTGTATATTTTGTTGTTCTTCGTCTCTCGTTCATAATAAGGGCATGATTGAAAGTGATTTGATGAATCCAAGAAGGGGGGGGGGGGGGGGGTGTGGGGGTGCAGGATGGCAAATAGTGTACTACTGAATTTCATGGATGCCAAAGGACATCAATCCTGCTACTGGGTCTTGAACCCATGACCTGAACCCCTCCAAAGTAGAGTGTCTTAACCACACATCACAACCATTGCTTAAAGGCATTGTTTAACAATGTTAAATCTGAGATGCATGGCCCTACATGTTATCAGTGTCTGTGATATGGTGTAATATTGAAGCCCTAAAAAAATTGCGCTTCAATATGATCATGATCACGAGTGACCGGTTTTACTATACTCCTTTTACCCAATAGACTGTAGTGTTATAAAAACCGTTAGGAAAACGAAAAATAAAAATTTGATTTCCAATTATAAATATCTTGATAATCAGACAGATGGTCGGCTTGTGAAAGTCATGGGGTCCCTGACTGACCTAAAGATTTATAATTATTGCAGCATGAGCTAGTCCAGGGTTTTGTTTCAGAATCTCAAAGTTACCCAATCCCTTTAAATGACCATTCTGTATTCTAAACTTACCTGATGGTGAAGTCGCAAGCTACAGTGAAATAGGGCACGTGAAATAATATGTCCAAAACATAATATTTGATGGGATTGAAAAACCATTATTGGATTAAATTGAATTTGATGCATTAGCTAAAATAAATGTATAAATTCAATGAGGAAAGGGCTGATTTGCATGTACAGTACACCAACAAACTGTAGTGCATAGGCTATAGCAAGCTCGGAAACATTGGTTTCAGGAGTGTGCTTTGTAAAAGTTTACTCTTTTCTATTAAAAGACCTTTATTTGCCCAGCTAGTTTCTCTGAAGTGGCTTATTACCAGAAATATGAAAAGGCTGTTTTTTGATACTTTATGTTGTCACAGAAATAGACAAACCTCTGATTGGAACTCTCGCCACTCCAAATACGACTTCTCTTAGATTGGGTTGCCAATTTACTTGCCAAGTCCTACTAAATACCGTAGATAGTTAACAAATAATCAAACACAAACAAGCAAACAAAAGTCAGTCAGACAGCGAAGTAAAATGGAGTAAAAACTATATTTCATTTGTTGCCAATATATACAAACATCTGTATCATGATCTGAGTGCATAAACTATTAACAAGTTTCGCTGCAAGACTGTCGTTTTCAGCACCTTATTCTCTTCATATCTATCATGAATCTACAGAATGTGTCCATACAGCTACTGCTTTTTTACATCTTCATAAAATCATGTTGCGACTTGAATTGATTGGGTTAATTTTTATTATACCTTGCTATGAAACTTCCACTAAGAAGTATGGACAGTCAAGTGTGGTCATTTAGTAACGATTTAGAAGTCCACTGCATGGACACAGTCTTGGTCAACCAATAGTGTCATCCGTACTATACGTGTATCCATATGACTTGCACACATCTCATTTTGGTTTGATTCTGTCAATGTCTCGCTAATACCCTTGTCTTGTAAACGAATACAGGCCTACAATTTTATTTCAAATATGAGATATCTCCTTCGCTACTAGATCAAAAATGCATTCTAAGAAGCCAACTTCTGTCCTGTTGACACAATTCTTTGGTCAATGAAAAAAAAAGTAGTTAGCACTTTGGAAGAATTGCAGGGTATCAAGGCACAAGTTTAGACAAGATAAAATTGATATGCCAATACACAATTGCATGTACAGTTAGAAACTGAATTTGTCATACCCCTAGTAAATTTGATAGAGGTTTTTTGTTGTTGGTTACTCAAGAATGGAAGGTGGAATGGTTGAATTAGGGCCTGTACTAAATTATTTTACATGTATAAGCTTAGGTATGTCTCATTCTCAAAAAAACATAAATTTGGACAATTTTGTTTACAAAAACTTGGTTAGGGTATAAATAATTTACTGGTACTGTAGTTCTACTTCTTATAAACTGTACATGTATAAAACTTACTTTGGGGTTGACAAGTCTGACACATTTTACAAGATAATTGTAATTTATTTTCGAAAGAATGTGGACGCAGTGAAATAAGTAGAGAGCCAACATTCAAGTAATACTGGACTATAACCAGTAAACTACATATTGCGTGTAATCAAATTAAAAAGTTTGTGCAGTATAATACTTGTTGATGATGAGTATTCAATGTGCTTAATTAAGAAAACAATGATGGGATGGTAATTTAGACTTATCATGAACAGATGCATGATTTCATGCCTTGCTCCTCAAACATTACAGATTATAACAACAACAATTATTGCGATTGTCCAATTATAGCATTCTTTGGTGATTTTGGATAAAAATAAAATATTGCGCAATTCTTTGGTAAATTAACTTTAAGCCTCTCATTTTTTATGGAATGTTACAAAATTTAAGGCAATGTAAAGAGTATAAAATAATCATCATAAAAAAAATCATTAAAAAAATCATCATAAAAAGGGCAAACTTGCCCCCAACCTATGTATAATTCGAACAGGAAACGACTGTGTCAAGATTGACCCTTACAAACAGGTTCCACTTTCAAACAAACATCATAACATTCTCTGCGGTGACCAGTATACACAGGTGGTCAAACATATATTATTGGTCAAACAAATATTATTGGTCAAATACATATTATTCATCAAACACTACAACTGAATCTGATACTACTGAAAGACAGTGCCCACTATTTCCAAGAATATTCCAACACCATGCAGAATTTCTACAGAACTAACATTTTGATACAAATTGTATATCCGAAGTTGCTTCCATGATTAAAACAAACAAACAAACAATCTAATGAACTGTTAAAAAAAAATGGTGATAAAATCTTATTCTCTATACATCTATATGCAAAATATGATAAAAGTGAATGCATGGTACAAACCATACAAATTTAAATCAGGGACACTTTTTTAGCACCATTAAACAAAATGGTAAATGTATAGTACATGTACATGCACATACAAAAAGATACACATTTGATTGAATAATATAATGTTGGCTTAAAGTAAAACATGTTAAAGTTAAGCCCTGAAGAGAGTTTTCAAAAACTGAAATAAGCAAAAAGTACACAATTTATGCTTAATCATGTAACTAAATCACCTATTGTAAAAGAACACATGCACAGTTTTTTATTAAAATATCTTGTGACTTCTTCCGAAGCATGCACCATATACAGAATTTAAAGTACTGTTGTTTACTCTCACTTTGTACATCACACATGTACACATGCACATGTACTATGTACACGGTAAAGGTAATGAACTTTTCTAAAGCAAGACAGTACTATTTCTAAAAGTAGATTAACAAATAAAAGCAAGATGAAAGAAGTATGATTAAAAACCTTAAAAAACGTCCACATGACCATACATTTGGCCTTTGGGACTAAACTACAAATAAATCTGCATGTAAACAAAATTTATTTTCTAGTCTTGTTTGTGTTGATCTCTTGAATAACATATACAAGCAAATCTAAATTCTCATTTATATTAAGTCATACATACATAACAATCTTTACACTATTCCCCTCATCTGCTTCAATTGACAATTCTAAGAATTGTTCTTTACAGCCAAGAGTCCAATTTCATTTGTAAATTCTTCAGCCTAATGAAGTATGAATTATGAAACAACATCAAATTCCCTTTGAGGAAAGAGAGAGCAAGAGAGAGTGTGTGAGAGAAAGAGAGCAAGAGAGAGAGAGAAAGAGTGAGAGAATAAGAGCAAGAAAGAGAGAGAGACTGAGTAAAGGAAATAAATAGAAAGAGGGAAAAAGGAGGAGAAAGAGCATACTTGTAGGGGTTTCATCTATTGCTATGAACAGTGGTTTATTCTAAAATACTTTGTGAAATGCATCAAGGAATGGATGACGCAGGGGTGGGGTGGGATAAAAATGTCCTGAGCACAACATGCAATGATCCCCTTTTGTGATGAAGTACATGCAGCACATAATGTATCTATCAACAGACATGCTGTGGAAAACATTATCAAATGTAATGTCCATGGACATCTCTTAATGAAAGAAGAAACTGATGAAAGATATAGACATCGATCAAAAATATAGACATCACTATACATATCATGTGCACCTTAGGAATTGAGTTACATTAGAAGCAGCCAAGTCGAGTGTATCGCAGCTGAACAATGCAAACTTATTGAAGACCTTCAAAATAAGTTACCAGTGCCCTGTCTTACAAAGAGTTGATATTAATCACAATTTACTATGTACCTAAGAGATAGGAGATTGCAAACTTGCGATTGATTAGAGGACTTGCGATTGATTTGGATCAATCGTAAGTCTGTGTATTAGGACAGGGCCCAGAAGTAAAACACCATGTTAAAGCCCCACTGTACTACTTGCTCCCTTTGAATAGAAAGCAATGCCCAATCAGTGCCCGTTAGTCCCCCATGATCCTCTTTTTCTTATGTTAATTGAGAGCTGAGTTGATGAGATAGCCACCTGACAGTGCCCACGCTGGGTGGTCTAATCCCTCCTGGCCAAACTAGTACAGACGGGCTTTAAAGGGATACATCACATTTAATAGAAGGAGTTGCATATCATCGATCAGTCCTCTCCATCACTCTTCTCTTTGCCCTCCACTGTGCCTCTCCTCTGCCTCACCACCTGGTCCCCTCGGTCTCCCTCTCCGACTCCCTCGACTCTCCTTGCTCCCTCCGTCTCCCTCTCAGCTCCACCTTCCGCTCCTTGCACCCCCTCGGATCCTGCTGCTGGTTGACTGCCATCGTCGTCTCCAGATGTGGGCATGCCCTCTTTTGTCGGATCTCCTTGGTGGCTCCTGGCTCCTTGTGGATCCTCTTGTGTCGCTCCACCTGGAGCCGTCCTGCCCTCCTCCTCCTCCAGCTGCTCCAGGAGTTTGGGATCCTTGAGCTCTGGGCAGATCTCCAGGAGAGCCAGCTCCAGCACATTCTGCAAAATGAATGGTGAGAAAGAGAATATTTTCATGTATACATCTTGGTCATCCGTAGAAAGCTATACAGACATTGATGTGCAACATGTTAAAGTGACTCGGTAACATTGCCTCAGATTCTGAAACAAAATCCTGGATTTAGCTCATGCTGCAAGTCATTATAAACCTTTAGGTCAGTCAGGAATCCCATGACTTTTCCAAACCAATTTGCCTGTCTGATTATCAAGATATTTATGATTGGAAATCAAAATTTCATTTTTCGTTCTCCTAATGGTTTTTATAACACTACAGTCTACTGGGAAAAATGAGTATGGTAAAACCGGTCACTCAAAGATTTTTAACTCTTTTGAAGCACTTCATGATCATTTTGAAGCGCAATTTTTTAGGGCTTAAATATTACACCATATCACAGACACTGATAACATGTAGGGCCATGCATCTCAGATTAAACATTGTTAAACGATGCTTTTAAGATTAGAAGACAGAAAGAAATTATCCATGCACGCAAACAAAAGAAATGTACCAGTCGATGGCCAAGCCCTATTAGTGCTTCAGTGTGCATACGGTGGAGAGATCCAGTGACATATAGTATGCATGGGAGCCAGAAGCGATTTTTGCTCTGGAAAGTTCTAAAAGAGGACTGGAAACTAAAACACATCTCCGGTATAAAACAAGAAAAAATTCATATAAACAATTCACATGATATCTCAATGTAATTATAACAAATCCAAAACGAGCCCACGAGCCGTCTACCCCTCCCCCTTTCCATAAGAAAAAGGCCATCATCAAAAGGTACATTGTGGTGACCTATCTTCTCAGGGAAAAACTATTTCAAAATTTCGGGGGCTACCTTTCAAGCATGCTTGCATGAAAATTACACTCTTTAATTTTTTTTGCTTTGAACTCTACGCACATTTTTTTGGGCTCTTTTATGACTTTTGGGGGCTCTTTTAGGTATTTCGTGGGGCAACTTTGCCTGTATTTTTTCCCTGTATCTATTAATTTCAGAAACTCACATAAAAGATGTGCTTGGTGGTCCTGGTGTCCTGAAGGGCGTCAAAGATCTTGATGGCTCCCAGCCGACTGTTCCGCTTACCCAAGACATTCTGAATAAAATCTGCAAGGTGGACAGGGGAACAAGATCAGATAAATCAAAATTCTATCCATTCATCACTGTACATACGGTAGTAAATAGTAAAACACCAATAACCTTGTGTAATTTTTGTCAAGGTACAGAAAAAACATGACAAATGCCAGAACAAATGTCTTCAGTATACCAGGACTATGGAAGAATTATAATGCACTTAAATTTACAATCGATGTTTGAATATCAAATTTTGTTTTATTTAAATATTTTCCATGGGAAACTCCTAGTTTTGTTTAAGAAAAAAAAAAGCTATTCGTAACTTTCGAAACAAACATCACAACATGCATTCAATTCGTTCCTATTTTCACAAAGTGACAGTAGTGAGAAAAATCCGCACGCAAATTGTATGCAATTTTCATTCACTACCGTCACTTTGTGAAAATAGGGGCGAATTGTATTCTTTTGCAGAATTTCATGCCTAAACCGCAGAAAAAAGTGACAGTTCTAATTGTTGCGACTATCATTACAGCATTCACTAAAACACTGCTACTAAGCCATATTGCTCTAGCAGTTACCAATGGTTATGAGATGACAATCTGGAAGAATGGAGATGATGGTGCAAGGACTGTGCAGCTTGAAACTAGAGACTGATACATGTATCATGGTGAAACAAGCCAGAAAATTGGGCGTGCATGAAACTTTTACTAGTTTTGTGAGTGGTGCAGATTTGCAAAAGTCATAAGCTGCCAGATGATTGAGGTACAAGAGTGAAATGTTCCCACTCTTGGAACTTGTTGGCCCCCCAAAAGGGTCATGAACAATTCATGAACAATTCATTAACAATTCATGAAAGTTACAAAGACGTTGTGGCAGATTAGCCATGTGCTAAAGTGATCCAATAGAGTCTACTACTACTGTTTCAGGGGAGTGTTTCACAAAGACTAAGATTGACTGAAAAGCACGCTTACATATGACAGGCAGTTGATGTCAGTAGTTGCTCAAATAATCATTCTCTGAAAGAATGTGCACATTTAAGTAATTTTATGTTTCCTTCAGGAATGAAATTAAAAAATGTGTATATTCTGTTGATTTGCAAGCATGAATTGCACTTCTCTTGAGATTCTAATGTTATGAAGGTGAGAGCAAGCAGTGGCTTTACCCGCCTGCCATAGTTAAGTGCTATTTCAGTCATTCTTAGTCTTTGTGAATCACTCCCCAGGTCACGTAATGTTACAGTTAAACATTTTTTACCTGGCAGATTCTGCAAGAATTTTTCCCTGGCCTCTTTCTGCGTGGCCCTCTGCTCCTCCAGACTCGGGGGTTGCTGGGGCGGGGCCAGCACCCCCTCGGGCCACATGGAATCCTTGAAGTACCTGATGTAGAAGAGGATCATCGACTCCGATGTCAGCCAGTCCACGGTATCCCTCAGCTGCCTACAATGGATGAGACAAGTTTTAAGGGCGTGGTTGTTTTAAAAGTGTACTCAGACAGTGTTATTGTTCTTTAAAAACAAATAATAGAGCCTAAACGTTTGGTTTATCAAATCATCTCTGGTAGTGGATATTTCAAGCAAAGCATGCTTAATCACGGAAGAGTTTACGGTACACCATGTGTAAAGTCCTCGAGGGACTGAGGAAAGTAGATAGAGAATAGAGGTGAGATGAAAGGCGAGAAAGTGGAGGTTAGAAGGAAGAGTATCTTTCGGAAGTGAGTTTAGTCCTGAAAAGGACTGTAACCCAGAAAGTTTGGGCAGGATGAGAGGTTTGAGTAGAAGACTGGATTGAGTTGGAGAGTTGAGTAGGCGAGTAGAATTGCAGACCATCTGAACAAAGCATGCTTGTATGGAAATGAACTGTGTCTAAATGAATACATGTACATCTTGTTAAAGAGGAAGTCCACCCAAATATTAAGTTGGTTTCAAACAAAAGCGAACAAATGAAAGGAAAAATTACTGAAAGTTTGAGCATTTTCCGATTAAAAATAGGAAAGTTATGAATTTTTGAAGTTGTCACCAGTGAAACACAAATTGGCAACACTGTGACCCATCTAGCGAGCTCCGCTCCACTTTGCTCTGTACAGAAATTTCATCTTTTTTTCTCTAATCATTGCCATACAGAACCAGGGCCCTGTTTCATAAAACTTGTCATCAATACCAAATGCTAAATTTCTATGGCAAATTTGCTCTCAGCCAATCGAATTCCATGATTTATGTAGCTTATTGCAACCTGTTACTGATAACAAATTTTGTGAAACGGGCCCGGGAACTCACTTGTTGATGCTTCTTCCAAAGGTGGCCTGAACGAAGACGATGAGGGTCCGTCTCAGCCATCTGAACATTCCGTGGAGCTCGAAGATCTCACTGATCAGGCTATAGAAAGGCTCTGCAATGGAATCTTTCCTGTCTTGAGCACTGCAACACAAAGGAAAGGAAAGGATTCAGGAATACCGGTAGGTGCATTATCATTTTGAAAGTATTACATGTTTAGATGCCAAAAATGTCCAAAGAACTCAGCACATTTTCTGGGAACAAGTTATAATATGTTGTGAAGTTTATACTGCTAGACAAGAAAGTGACAAATATATTAAAGATCTCACTGATCGAGCTACATGTATGTTGTGTAGATTCAGGAATAGGTGCATTGTACTTTTGAAAGTAATACAGGTTTCATTTCCACCAGTGTGCAAAGAATATTAAACTTTTTCAGGGATCAAATTAAATGTTGTGAAGTTTATACTGCTAAACAAGGTAACAATTATATGATTGTATAACAGACCCTACTAAGAGATAAGACATTAAAAATAACTAAAATAGATTTAATCTTAATTTTCAGATTTTAAAATGTTTTCTCAAAAAAATAAAGCTACAGGGTGTATTTGTGGCTTTTCAAAGGAGGACTCTCGGAGACAACCCCCCACCCCCCAAAGAAAAAAACCCCACACAAATTCATTTACTTACTGCAACAATTGGCACCTACAATGACATAGTAACACTGTGGCTTTGCAAGTGCTCCACAATCAATTATGACCGTCTACCCATCACTACATCCAAACCCCGACCCTATCCCTGAACATAACTTAAACCAAATCAAAATCCAAGCTCAAACAATAATTATAACAATATTACATTTATAAAGCGCCTTTTAACAAGGTACAAAGCACATGGATGTCCCCCAATGAAACATGGTATTCACATGTATACGTAAAAAACTTACGTCTCCTCTTCAGCATCACTATCTCCTAGATTAGATCTATCCTCTTCCGTTTGAGATATCTTGAAGATACTGGCCAATGAGAAACCACCTTTCTTCACCTCTTGGCTACAGACAAAAAAATGTATACAAATGACACAGCATAAAAATCTGCCTTTTATTAACCATTATAAATGAAAATAAAGAATTATTCACTTACAGAAATAAGATCATTTCTATCATTCTAAAAATTCTGAAAATTCTGAAATACAAATATAAAAGGAATATCATTGTTTTTGTACTAAGAGAAATAATATATATGTGACCCGGCACCACAAAACCAACAAAAAGTCGCGAACCAGCGATTCTCCGTAATCAGCTAAAATGTCAATTTAGGTGAAAAAATAGATTTTTTTTTTTTTGCATTTTCTGAAAGAGTGGTCTTTTCTGTACCTAGTATCAAAATTTGGAAGTCTAAAACATAGTAGAAGATGTGTTTTAAACGGTTTTTCTAGACCAGTTTTTTTCGCACAGCCTTCGGTCTCTTCCAAAATTTGATCACTTTTCCCGAGCGAAATTATCGTAGTCCGGAAATGGTCGGTCGTTGCTAACGGGTCGTGCTACGCGGGCTGTGATTGGTCCGTTATAGCAATCAGTGCGGCGCGCCATTTTGTTTGTATCCGCTTTCACATCCGAGTTCCAGATTTGCGTTCGTCTTATATTCTCCGTTAACGACTTCGAGTAGCTTGATTGTACATCACATATCCAGAATTTGTTGATCAAGAGTAGACCTAAGAACATTATTATATTTTATACATTTGAGAGTGACAAGTTGCGAAAAAGTCTACAACGTCGTTACAATGCCAGGTTTTGTACGTGAGCAGAGCCGTGGGATGGTACCGGGGTGCACCAACGCAGATGCCCGGCTAGCTCGGGCGGTCAACGAAGCGATGATGCGGGGGCTAGCTGCGGGGGATCAGGCCAACCTTACAGCTTTGCTTACTGAACACTTCGGGCAAGACAGCGACGAGAGAATTCCTGATAATGTGGTTACAAATAATTGCCCAGATGTATACAAAACAAGATAGGTGACAAGCAGTGTTATGTAAGGGGGAACAAAAAGACTCCGGGTCCACCATGAATAGGCATTGTCTAGTGCAGGTGTCTCGGCACTATGTTGCAGTTCACTTAATCTGTCCAATTACAACTCTATACATTTACAACATAATAACTTTTGAAAGACTTAAGTCCACACATTGAAACCTCAGAAACATAATGAACAGACTATGTTTGACCATCAGGCCAAATTTCAGCCTAATCTGAAAATCTCTTCATAGTGGTTGCTATGGCCTTTTGATTCACCCTTCTATTGATTTCCCTGTGGTTTGCTTGCTCTGCATGCTTGAATAGCCCCAAACTTTAAAGCTCTCTTTCTCACAATTTAATACCAGTAACCTCCCTCACCAGCTCTTTTCATTCACTAAATTGAAAGGGTTAGGAAGCTTCAATTTGGACAAGTAATATACCATTTTAATGAGGAGAACTTCTTCTTTCATAATCAGATGAAATCAGGAAACTAATTTGTTGCGACTTTTTGGTGGTTTTGTGGTGCCGGGTCACATTTGTTGCTCTTAGAAATATTTTTCCAATAAACCTGAAATCAGTTTGAAAAAAAATCTCTCTTATGCATGTACATTGACATATAAGAAATAAAACAATTTTACTCAATTCAATGCCACTCCTTTTCCTCTGATAATATTTTTCTTTTCTCAAATGTAAAAACCTTTTCTTCATCACAGTGTAGTTTCTACGTAATCCACCCAGCTATTCTAAACGATCAGGTACTACTGTATAAATGTCATCGAGCGGCATACACAGATATGTACCAAAAAATCTAATATACAAACTTATCAAAATAATTATTTTATACCAAATATCAATGATAGCCCCCCTTACAGAGTTATCACATGTAACGTTTTCATGTAGATTTGTGACTTATGAAAACAATTATTGATATTTGGTATATTTTGTGAGGATAATTCTTAGCAAGCCATTTATGTGCCTTCATGATCCTCCCACTTAAGATATCTTACTATCTATGTTTGTCTCTTAAAGGTTATGTGATATTGTTTTTTATCTTCACATGGAAATAAAGAAATGAAATGTGGAAGAACGAAAAGGAAAGCTTACACAGGAGCATCGATCAAGATATTTGGTTTGGGGATGAGGAACGAGTAGAGAGCTTCACTGTGCCTCAAGGTAGCATCTCCTAGTATAGCCTGGAATAAGATTAGACACAAGAAACCATACAATGATTATCCACTTAATATTACCCAAATTTGTTGGCAAGACATTAATCCAAATTTGCCACTGTCAACCCTGGTTAGAAGGGTACCTGGCAATTGCTGGTGTAATAACAATTGCATATTTGCATAGCCCTTCATGTGTAGTATACTTTCCGTTTATGAATTCTAGAAAGACTTATATTGTTCTTAAAAACTCATTTCTTGAATGATTCTCCACTTTTATCAAAAACAATTTCTTTTCTCAACTTCCTATTCCATAGAACAGCACTTGTAGAAATTCAGATATCATTTGAAGCTGTAGTATGTAAAAATAGGGTTTTAATGAGTTCCAAAGGAGAAAAACAAGCGGCTTATCGACCTCGAAGGAGATAAGCCTTGTGCTAAACAAGTTATCCCATAAAGTATACTACTACTACATGTACTATTATTAACACTAATAATAATAATAAGGTTTTAATTGCAGGCTACATTGTAGCTTTTAATGCCATACTCACAGTCAGGTGTTTTTGTAGCTCGTTTTTTGATCTTTCCAAGAACTCATTCATGGTTTCCCTGTTGAACAGCTTCTTATTATTCTGTGGCAGCTTGACCTTCGCTAACCAGTGACTGCACTGTTGGGGTAGAAGACGAAAGAAAACTGGTCACTCTAGGTTAATTTGATGACCATACCAAGTTGTTGACCATACCAAGTTGTTGACCATACCAGTATGAAGTGTAAAACATTTAGGAAAATAATGATGATGATTCTGTACTTGCAACACTGCATTATTCATCTCCTTGGATTTGTTTTATTTGGTTCTTTTAGAATAACAAAAGGATCAGAGCAAAAACAAAGTAAAGCAATCACAGGCTTACAGATTACCTCTATTTGGGCATCCGATACATAATATTTGTGATATATTATATTAGTATATTATAATTAACAAATTATGCTTTCACTAAAATAAGTTGCCAACATTTCTGCTCGCAAAATTAGAACCTAGAAAACTGATAAGCTGGCAAGCGATGTTAGCCTCTGGATATGTTGTGCCTGTAGTTCTGTGAATAAAATATAAAGTAATTTCACAAGTCACAAGTCAAATCATCATCCACGTCCACATCAAATAACAGGATTGGGGCAAAGGGTAAACAGTGGAACCTGCTTTAGTGACCACCTGTCTACAAAGACCACATTTTTTGTTTCCCTTCAAAAATGTTTTTTCATTGAAACATGTACTAAAGGAGCCTGTCTACGAAGACCACCTGTCTACAAAGACCACTTTTTGTGTTTCCCTTGGGCGGTCGCTATAGAAACACTTTGATCATTTAGATGTACTGGTCATCGGAAAAAAGGTTACATGAGTGAGAACAAAAAAAGTAATCGTCTCTGTTGGCATCCCCCCTTTTTTCGCCTATTTTGTAGTTCCTTTTGTAGTTACGGACTTGTTAAAATAGTCATTATTCTTAAGTATCATTTGAGGTGTTTTGTTGGAAACATAAATAAATTGAATTAAATTGAATTGAATTGAATTGAATTGTATCTACATCATGATCCATACCTCTTTGAGTCTGTTCTGAAGATCATGAAACTCTCCCAGCCTTCTTGATACCACCCAGCCAGAGGTAGGGATTCTTGGATCGGTGGGATGCACAACGATCAGAAAATAAATCTCAGATTTTCCATCAGATATATCCTGGATCTGAAAACGAGTTATAAAAGAAAGCATTATAAAAAGGGTTTTACTAGGGCAAGAAATTTAGCGTTAGTTAGTTTTTTTTTGTTACTGTTTTTTAGAGAAAAAAAATATTACAACATACAAACAGAAATATCAGCCCAAAGAGGGTGAAAAAAAAAAGAAGAAAGTTTAAAGAGAAGGTTGAGTTCTGGGAAGAGGTAAAAAATAATTTGGTGAGCCTTTTCATTGTTATTATGCAAGGGTGGAAGAACATCAGATTAAACATGTTCCCTGAAAAGCATGGCTCTTCAAATGCCTCCATATTCTAAATATGACATGAAACATCGTAAAAATCGGGGGGGGGGGGGGGGGTAGGTTTTTTTCGCCATGTGCCTGTGTAGTCCCATATACATCATTCTGTGTACAGTGCTTGTAACTTTGCCAAGATTAGGCCAAATTTCTTATCATTTTGATGATTCTAGAACCTTGCAATACACACAAATACTTATATACTAGATGATCAACCTTTTCTGATAGATTCCACACCGTTTCTTTCACAATGCAATCACATGACCAGAACTCAACTTTATCTTTAAAAAAAAAGATTTCCGACAGCCTGACCCATGTTTTGGCACCTAAAGGGCAATCAAACATCTTTTTTTTTGTTTAGGCCTTATAGTGTTCATCCCAGGGTTGAAGTTGGGAATTTGATTACATGTAGAATAATTTAACCCTTTGGCTAAATTATTCCATGTTTTGTGGTTTGACTCAATAACTTTTGATTATGAGCCCTAAAAACATGCCAGATCCATAAGCAGAAGAGCAGAAATGTCTACACACACTGCACCCATTTTTGTTTCAAGACTATATTGCATTTGATGCCAGCAATTAAAAAAAAAAAGGAAAATAAGCTTCAAAGTCCTTAAATTGGCAATACGTTGAGAAATTCATAATCAACATTTTTGTTAAGTTGGCAAGTTAAAAAACTTTCTTATAACATTCTTGCCCACATATGTTTGTGTGGCAGAGACATTGCAGTTTATCCTAATGACGTAACAAAGAAAGAAATGTATTATTGTTGCCATTTTGAAGAATGATATATGATTAATTTAGCCCTAAAATTAAATCTTGTCCTGAAAGGGTGAAGATGCTGTCCGGAGAGCAATTATCACCAGAGCATGTGACAATACAACCCACATTACATGCAGGTATGTACATATATATATATATATATCTAAGTATGGGTACCGGTATGTGATTTCTCAGTGGCATACAGGGGCCTGTTTCATAAAACTTGTTATCTATAACAAATGCTAAAGCTCTATAACAAATTTGCTCTCAGCCAATCGGATGCCATGATTTCAGTAGCTTATAACAGTAGCTTGTAACTTGTTATTGGTAACAAGGTTTATGAAACAGGACCCAGAGGGGGCGTTTCACAAAACTTGTCATCAGTGACAAATGACAGTTTTTTCGATAAGCTACTGAAATCCATGCTTCTGATTGGTTATCAACAGATTTGTCATTGAATTTTGTCATTTGTTATTTAAAACAAGTTTGTTGAAACAGGGCCCAGAACAGTCAGTAACTCAAATCTTACATCTGGGACACAGACGTCTGCCCTCCACTTGTCGATATGTTCAGTCCAGAGGTCAGTCTGCTCGATGTAAAGCTCCACCCGTTTCTTCTGCAGTTTCAGTTTCTCTATTTCGATCTCTAGCAGTTGCTCCATCTACAATATTCACAATAAAAATGAAATATTACAATTTAAAATCCTGAGAAAAAGTTCCCTATTTCGTTCTCTAATAGTGGCTCAATCTAAACAAAACAAAATAAGAATGTAATACTCATTCAAATTTAAAATCCTCATTAAAAAATGTATTGTCCACTGATCAGTTTAGAGCAGGGTGTAACAATTTTAGGCCATCTTCAGACTGTGCTTCTAACCCCTTATCGTCACTGCAATCAATTTGCTTACATTTCACACTTCCTGTGCACTGAATTTATGGCTTTTGGGAATTAAATGTACATTACACCAATGCCTTAAATTAGTAATTATAAAATATTTTTAACCATCATGAGATGGTAGAGGTGTTGTGGTCAAGTGGATACGTCACCGACTGTCGCTGGGGCCCTAATGTCCTTTGGCAAGATATTGATCTACATTTGCCACTCTCCACTAGGTGTTAAATGGGGTACCCGGTAGGATGCGAAAGCCCAAGTAGTATGCTTAGCAATTTGAGCCTAGTAGCTCTTGCTGGAATGCTCCCCAGGGAGTGGAGAAAGTGCATAAATTTTGTGCGGGCAAACCAGAATCCAATGACCGGGGTAATAACTGTAAAACACTTAGAAACTCAGACATTACAGATGTATTAAGTGCTATGTAAGCAGAAATATCATTATTATAAGACCCTCGATCTCACCTTGGAATCGACCCCATGTGTGCTCTTGAGATTGGCGAGTGCCTGTGACTTGTTGCTTAGCTTCTCCTCTATCCTCTGCAGGGTGCTCTCCACCGTGTTCCTCTGGTCAACCAGACTCTCCGAGGATTCCGAGGTCTGGTGGCTAGAGATGGACGAGTCCTGAGGAATTACAGAGCAGGAGAAAAAAGATTCTTATTCTTATTACATATTCTTACAAATGAATAAATATCATTGTAAAAAAATCCTGAGTAATTATCTCTGGGATTCCGAAGTCTGGTGGCTAGAGATGGAGGAGTCCTGAGGAATTTTAGAAAACGAAAACAAAAATCGTGTACATTTTCTTTCAAAATAGCACTTGCTGACGCTATCATATCATAACTAAATTAAATCAGAGTTAATACAATGATGCATTTGATGTCCTTTTTCATAAATCATAACACCCAATTGAGGAACAAGTCCATGTTTATTGGAAAAGTTTTGTTTTTCCTCAATACCGAGTAAAAATCACAATTACCACTAATCCCGAACCCCCACTCCCCTTTCCATGAAAACTTTACGCACCTCTCTGAAGCTGCTTTGCAGCTCATCTCTGACGGACGATGAAAAGTCCTCTGATTCCGTCTTTGGAGCAAGTTCGTCACAGAGTTTGACGTAGTGCTCACTAACCAGGAAAGTAGGGTAGTGTTCTTGGTCCAACAGTTGATAGATCTTGTGCTGGGCATCGTAGAAAGCATTAGGCCCCTGGAAGAGTATAACAGTAATTAATAATAATGATAATGAAAATATTACGTACTGATGATGATGATGATGATGATGATAATAGCGGTGATTTCTGATGGAAGGTGCATGTAGAATAATGCTCTTGGCCCATCAGCTGATAGAACTTACGCTGGGCATCGTGGAAAGCATTGGATATGTTGGGGTGACCCAACAATTGCCTGGCAACCTTTGTCCCAGACTTCATTTCATCAAAGATATATTGTTAGGGATGCTATGACAGCAAAATTAAAAACAATTATTGATTCCTTTTGCATTAGCAAATATCTTTATATATTCATGAACAACGCTCCAAATAACTTGTTTGACATCACAGCAATTAACTATAACTGTTTGACTGCTCCAATCCCACCACCACCATCAATACAATGTACTTACTGCATTGCCAACCAGGAAGGCTTCCATTCCTCGTATGAGCTGCCTCTCCACCTTGACTACACTGCTGGTACCAACAAAGGTGCGGTACACAGTCGTGGCGTTCATGTGCTGGTCACGGGGCTATGTGGTGACAAGGATACAGAGAGGTAGAGGTAGAAAGAGAGAGAGAGAGAGAGAGAGAGATAGAGAGAGAGAGAGAGGTAGAGAGAGAGAGAGAAGGAGAGAGGGAGAGAGAGACAGAAAGAGGTAGAGGTAGAGAAATAGAGAGAGAGGGAGGGAGATTGGGAGAGAGGGAGGGAAAGAGAAAGAGAGAGAGAGAGAGAGAGAGAGAGAGAGAGAGAGGAGGGAAGCAGTGAGAGATGGGGTAAATCACAGGTTAAAGGTCATGAACAATGCTCCAAATAACTTGTTTGATATCACAGCAAATTAACTATAACATACATCTAGTCCCATTTGTCGACTAAGTTGCAAATAGAACACTTTAACAATAAATCCTTATGCTCCAATTCATGTACACAACTACACATACAGTGTGTACATTTTTGTATGTACATTTATAAATTAAATGTTTCAGAATTAACATTTCATTGAATTACTTCTTTTAACCATAAATTCACGCTTATGTTTGGAAACAAAAATATGCATAATGAATTACCTTTTTACTGCTTTTCAAACTCTCCACAGCTTGCCAGAAACTGAAATAAAAAGTTACACAAAATTTATAGAAGTTAAAAGATGTACCAACCATCAGATAAATACCTTGTATCTAATATCAAAGGTTTTACATTAAATGTTTACCAGATGTAAGTTATGCAGTGAAACCTGTTTATAAAGAGTGTTTTAGGGAAACAAGAATTGCAATTCATTGCAATCGCTTACATTTGTTTTCCCACGCTCTGGGACTGAGTCTGGATGCTTCATTTCCTTAATGGCCTAATACCATGCCATCTGGTCTTAATTAAGCACCCATCTTGGTGAGGACAGATACTTTAATAAATGGCTGAGGAATTTAATTTTTTTTCTCTATTTACAAACTTACTTCAAGAGGTCTTCTTTTCCTTCTTGCTTGAGGAAAGCCAGAAAGCAGTCCCTCTTCTTTCCATCTCCGAGAATTTCATCCAGAGACATGAGCCGTTGGGTTTGGTAGGCTTCTTCCTGGCCCCCTGCTGACCCTGATCCCTTGCAGTAGGACTGGTAGTGAGGTCCTCCAAGAAGTTTCAAGCGCTTCTCACACAGAGCCTTAGCAACATTGTTCTGGGGAGGGAGGGAAACAAAATGTTGGACAGGTTTATGACTCTTGCATCATCTCTATCTTTGAAATATAAACGAGATGATTTGTAGGCAACTTCCTGGCCTCCCGACCCTGATCTTCTGTAGTAAGACTGGTAGTCAAGTCCTCCTAGAAGTTTCAAGCGCTTCGCTATCTGGACCACTGTGCTGGTGAATAACGGAAACAAACGTAACGAACGAACCTTCCTTACTGCATTGTAATTACATGATTCACCATTTCACATCATAATCTCATTCTAATGTGAATACTGTATAGGTATCATCCTTCAACCTCATCAAACAGCATACACGAGTCAGATTTTCGACATTTTCCAGATTTATTTTTCCATGTGAGGAGTATATACAGTGTACATATAGGGCCACCCGTTATATACCCCTCTATAGACACCTGGGCCCCATCTTATAAAGAGTTGCAAAAACTTGAAATCAACCGCAACTCTTAAGTACACAGTTGCGATTCATTTTAAGTTACGATTGATTTCAATCAATTGCAACTCTTTATAATACAGGGCACAGATTAAATGTTCAGTGTGAAAGGGTTTGTGTTAACCTGGTTGATGTATTGCTCGAGATTCCTACTGATTTGCATCAATCACAACTTCAAATTAACCGCAACTCCTGTCTCTTAAGTACACAGTTGCAATTCATTTTAAGTTACGATTGATTTCAATCAATCGCAACTCTTTATAATACAGGGCCAAGATTAAATTATGGGTATGAAAGGGGTTCTTGTTTAGTTACCTGGTTGATGTATCGCTTGAGATTCCTGCCCTGCAGTAGATCCCCTTTCTTGTTCCCTTTTGTTCGTCCTTTCTCCCCTTCCAGTTCGCCTCTCGTTTTCTTGAGGTCCTCTATGACCGTAGCATGCATGATCTCAGTTAAAATATGGTATCTGTGAAGGACATGGAAAGGAAAAATGTTAATATAATACAATTATTTGCATGTAAGAAAGTCACATTAACTTGATAAGAAGGTGGTATATATTTCATAAAATGAATAGATCTGTATTCTCTTAAAATGCATGAATTCAGTCAATGGAATACAGTATCGCATAATATTTAAATTGTGTTTAAAAATTGAAGTTTATTTGACACAATAGAGGCGATAGAGACAGGCCAATTAAAGGGAGATGGTGGGCAGTTTCCATATGCAGTAGGTCAAAATTCGCTGACACCAACCTTGGTGGAAATAACATTTATGAGTGTACAAGTCTGCACACTGCAATCCCATGGCCCCATCAAGAAATACCCCCCAGTCTCTTTGAGAGTTTCGGTTGATGGAATTGCAAGATGATGAATTTTCCTGGGGCAATTGGTGTAAAATGCAGAGCAATACATAAGCCCTGTTGGTCAAAAAATTGAAGGCTATTCCTGGTGATTGACATCTTCATTTAATGGGTTATCACCCGAATGGTGTCAAATTCTCCATGAAAGAACCCACTATTATGCTGCTTTAAGATTTTTCCATACAACACATATCATCCGTTGGAGGCAGAAGCCAGAACACTGCTCTCACCTGATCTACACCTGTTCCACTGGTCGAGTCAATGAGTTTAATGAACTCTTCGTTGGTAACATACTAACTTAATCCGCGTACTGAATTGAATACGGCCCTAGAAGCCGTAATGTAACTAAATTTGTCAGAAGAATGTGTGAGATCATTAATGTAAATTAAAAACTGGAGAGGACCTAGGATAGAACCTTGTGGTATGCTGTGTGTAATAGAAGAAAAATTTGAGGAATTATTATCAACATTGTAGAAGCTAGAACACTGCTCTCACCTGATCTGCAAGAGTTCATCCACGTCGCTCGTCGAGTTGATGAGTTTGATGAACTCTTCGTAGGTAGCGGCGTAGGCGTAGTTTCGCTTGCTCTTCTCCACCAGCTTCTCGGTCCGTTCCAGGTGCATGAGGAACGTAGTGTTGATGAAGTGAGGACTGCACAGCATGTCCACTGCAGGCTTCAACACTAGGAAGAAAAAAAATCAACCGGAAAAAAGAGTGAAGGTAACTATCAATGTTTGCAAAAATGTAAAATGTAGTTTAGGAGACCTAGGGAGTGTTTCACAAAGAAAGACCAACTTTAAGTTGGACTTAACTATGGCAGGCCATTCATGCCACTGGTTGCTCTCACCATTGGTCTCTCAATTATGATCTTTAGATAATATTTTTTCCTTAAATAATGAACAATCAAAAGATGCAAATCCTGTAGATTTGTGAACATGATTTTTACGTCTCTTGAGAAAACAATGCCAGAATTGGTTAGAGTACTGTAAATCTCTGTGTATAAGACGCACCCCTATTTTGGACCAAGGAAAAAAAGAAAAAAAAAAGTGTTTTTTTGTTTGTTTTTGTTTTTTTGCAGACTCTGTCCCCAACAAGCCAGGTCCGTGTTAAAAACCAACCCGGAAGAACTTTCATTTAACTCATGACGAAAACTCGTTGTTTAAAATTGAAACCCCCATTTGACTTTCACTACTCCTAGAGCTAAGCCTTAAGTAAGTACTAGCGCTATACAATGTGATCCCCCTGCCGAGACCATGGCGGGGTGATAGAGAGATAAGCATGAGAGGGAGAGAGAGAGATAAGCATGAGAGGGAGAGAGAGAGATAAGCCTGAGAGGGAGAGAGAGAGATAAGCATGAGAGGGAGAGAGGAAGGGAGAAAGAGTGCTTAATTTCACAATGAAAATTGTTGTTATATCGCCAATTCTGGGTCATTTTGCTTCGTTTGAACTTTCATTATGGTCTTCATCTAAATTATAAGTGACTTTTGGACATGAAAATATCTTAAAACAAGTAAAATATATATTTCATACTTCTCATTTCCTTTCAGGCAGAGCCCCAGTAAGAGTTTGTTTACACTAGTATTACGTAAGATGATGAAGAGTCCAGCTGCAATCCAATATCATAATATACTCCACCTGAGTTACATTGATTCCTGTGTTATAGTGGTGGGGTATAGTTTTAAAGAGAGCTTTTCGTAATGTGCGAATTGCAGTTGAATGTGTAAGATCATTAATGTAAATTAAAAAACAGTAGAGGACCTAGGATAGAACCTTGTGGTACACCGTGTGTAATAGAAGAAAAATTGGAGGAATTATTATTATAAACTACATATTGAGATCTATCAGAAAGATTACTTTCAAACCAAGATGACAGACAAATTTGAGTGTTTTCCTAGTTTCCGAGTGGTGAGTCAACACACCGATTACTGAGCTGGGAGACATTGCCAGGCATAGTGCCAGGTGGAGGGGCATAAATTGAAACTTAATAAAAAAAAAAGATCCGGGAGACAAGGGGGTGTTTCTCGATAGGTCTACGGGTTTGCAGTGTGCAGACTTGTACACACATTAATGATATTTCCCCCAAGTCTGGTGTCAGCAAGTTATGGCCTTCTGCACATGACGACCCTCTCCCTTTAAAGCCTATCTGCACTAGTTTGGTCAGGAGGAATTAGACCTCCCTGCATGTTCACTGACAGGTGGTTATCTCATCAAATCAGCCCTCAGTTAACATAAGAAAAAGGGGACCATGGGGACCTTTGGTCACCGATTAGACATTGTTTGCTATATAGAGGGCGCAAGTAGCTGTAAGTAGTACAGTGGGGCTTTAAACCTTACCTTGGCAGGTAAAGATCTCTCTGAGGAGCTGCCTGGCCGTCTCACACCCTGCCAGCCTCTCTGGGAGAAGGAGGACCAGGAGCACCTCCACCGCCTCCCGGAAGAACTGTGTCTCTGCCTCCTCGCTGGCTAGGGATGGGTGCAGGTAGAAGATCTTAGGCTCTTCCCCTTCCCTGCATATTGAGAGTAATTAGGAGACCTCTTTGGTAGGCATGTAACTCTCACAGAAAAGATATACATATATATACATATAGGATAGATAGAGGTGTCCTGGTCGAGTGGGTACGTCACCGGACAGTGGACCACAAGGTCTGCGGTTCAAGTTCCGCGGTTCCTTTGGGAAGGCATTAATCGACATTTGCCACACTCGACCCAGTTAATGTTAATGGGAACCTGGCAGGAATCAATTCTAGAACGCCCCAATGGTAGCCATGCTAAAGCCTGGTAATAGAAGTGGAGCGCCAGAAGTGTCAAGTCTTACAGATATGAGCGCTAGACAAAAACCTGTTAGTATATTCACATTGTTGACTCAGAAAGCCTGTGTATACGTACATTGTACAGCTGAAAAGTATGTTGTATACACAGCTCTTCATATTTACAGAAATTGGGAGATCTCTTTGCTAAGGATGTAACTCCCACAGGGAAGATATACATACATGTAGGCTAGATATTCATATTGTTGATTAGGAAAAGACAGTGTAAACGTACATTGTACATCTGAAAAGAATGTTATATACGCATCACAGAGTGACAACTGAAATTTTTTGATACGTGAATGTTGATAATGGACAAAGCAAACAGTTCCAAATGTACATGTAGGAACTGTACAATTGGGCTCTTATATGTAATTCACCAGAAACACACAACCATGCAAACAGATCTGTCCTCTTTATTCTCTCTGCCCCCCCCCCTTTTCCCAATCTCTCTCCCTCTCTCTGTTTCTTTCTCTTTCTCTTTCTCTCTCTCTCTACCTATCCCCATCTCTTTCTTGTTTTCTCTCTTGCTCTACATGTGTTTTGTTTAATTCTTCATATCATGAATCTCTCTCCTTAAATCTATTGGTAGTTCTTTTGCTTTATCTGTATTTTCTATTTCCATCCTCTCAACAAACTTTGAACCTACCTGACACTGGTTTCCCTCAGTTTCTGGAAGTGATCACAAAGCTTGTACACAACATCACTGGACAGGAAGCGTACCTACGAAAATACAAGAAAACATGTCACATAAGATCCATCTGCTCTCGTTGAGGCTATATATGCATCTATCATACTCTGCCTGACGGCTTTGTACAATAGATGCACACATCCTAAACTCGTATAATGAATTAATGCACATGTATCATTAAAAATACAAATAACTTTTACCTTTCTAGTTTATGTCAACTATCTCAAAACAAGGGTGAATTGTCATTTGGTCTACAACCAGTCTGTCTAATACCCAATTAGTCTATTCCTATGTGGTCTAGACGCAGCCCGTCTACTATCTACATGGTCTAATAATGGTTTCGTCTAATTGCCATTTGGTCTGATTTTCATTTGGTCTAATCTGCAATTTCCAAGTCTCCTTACCATTTGGTCTATTGCTCATTTAGTCTAATTTCCAGTTTGTCTAATGCATATTATTATCCATAAGGTCTAATAATCATTTGGTGATTATTATTATTTATGATTAAACGATTATTAGACCATGTACCTGAAGATAGTACACGGGCCGGGTGTAGACCATATACATGTAGGAATAGACCAAACAATGTACAGAATAAAACTTTACACATTGCAATGTAAGGAAACACATGACATGAACAACAGTACCATTTAGATATTATGCATACTTGACCTTACATCAAGCATGCTAAAAAATTATTTGAAATGATTTTTTTTTTTTTTTTTTGAATTCTTTTTCCGGTCACATGTTTCATAGACGTAACAAAGGTCTGGGAGAATGGACAACCTAACATTCCCTCTCCGTGATCGCTTTGCTCAACTCAAAACCGTCCAAAACTTGGTCCAAATAGAATGCAGGCAGTTAAAAAAATGAGGAAAGATGATATCAGAGTAAGAAGCTACTCACCATGTCAATTCGTTTGAGTCTCATTGCCATATTATGGACCACCTCCCACATATCATTTCTTGGATGAGATTTGGAAGAAAAGAAAAAACAATAACATTCAATAACCGGTAATGCATATTTAGGAAAAAACAAGTTATTAATACTACAGGAAGCAACAGAGTGTAGAATGGTTTCATCGATCACATGCTTTTTTACTTATATTTTTTACTTATTTACAAAAAATTAAAACATTGTGATCCAATGCGATTGAAAACAACTACAAATGACCGATTTGTAACAAAATATCAGTTTATGATATACATGTAGACAGGAATTCATTATAATGTCCCTTTACAAGTATTTATACATCGATGAACATGCAGCACTTAGATCTTTCCATGGCTCTGTATTTGTTAAAACTCTCAACTACATGACTACAGACATAAACCACATGTATTCTTAAAGGAATTTTGACAGGATGAAGCAGTTTCATGGCATAAATCTTCTTCACATTTTGTACATTTCTGTTACAGATAAACTTTCTCTTTTGTCAATTTTATAAAAATAGATACTCACTCTAAAGCATCAGTAAAAGTAGCACCATCTTGTCCGAGAGTATTGTACCAGAACATTACATAGTCCCTGACTGCCAGATGAAATACTAAACCAAAAATATAAATAATAAATGAATAACAACTTAACAGAGACAACACTTACTACAATATGTAAATAAAAACAAAAAAACAACAAACAAATAAACAATGAATACAGCAGGACTCATACAATTTTAACAATGGACTCAAGAAGTATTTTAAAGGATAGCAAGGGATTAGCATCTTTCATTTTTAATTTTACAGAAAGAAATATGGGCAAATTGAAAACATCTTAAAAGTTGGGTGAAGTCCAAGTATAAGTTGATTCCTGTTGATGTGCAGGGCTGCATATAACTCATATTTTGTTATTCAAACATCTAAATATATTTCATAGATTTTTAAATATTATTATTGTAAGGTTAGCTCACTAATGATTGACAGATGATGTCACAAGATGAATGAGATCTGGAGCTTTTTTTAGGGTGGATCTTAGCAGGTCTGAGAAAACTATTCAACAAAATATTGAACAAATACCGGTAGATGTTTGAATAACAAAATGTGAGTTGTAGGCAGCCCTACACATCAACAGGAATCAACTTATATTTTTATTTAACAAACCTAGAGCAACAGAATACATGTGTATGTACAGAACCATCTCTTTGTTTCTTCTGGGCAGTCGTATCCCATTGCATGAACAGGTAATGATTGATGAGCTTGGGAAATATTTTTGTACCATAGTGACAGTCTCACCTACATGAACATGTATGCATTTGGAATAAGATAAATATTGACATGTATGAGGGGGATCCGGGTTCTGACACTTAACAAACATAAATCCTTCTCTTTTGCCTTCAGATTGAATGAAAAACAGTCATCAAATAGCACTACCTGTCATGAATATTTGTCCTTTATAATATTGTCAAATTTGAGTATTACAAGATTCATGAAGTCTTGTTTGTCAAAATCTTCAAATTGCTATTTTAAATTACTGTAACAGTCTGTATACACAACCTGTCTGGACACACAATCTCTGGGTATAAATGTTCATCTTACGTTCTCTGATCGCATTGTCGATGTTTCGTGATATGACGACCCTTCTTCCTGGTCTCCTCCTGCGACCTTTCAACTCCTGTCAATCAAAATGGGAAGAAATGTAGAGAAAGATTCCTTACAGATCGGAGCCCTGTTTCATAGGTAACGAGTTACAATAACTGCTATAAGCTACTGAAATTGTAGCATTTGATTGGCTGAGAGCAAATTTGTCATAGAAATGTAGCATTTGTTATTGATGATAAGTTTGATGAAACAGGGCCAGAAATAAGCATGCCATTACGTGTCATGCAATTGCACTGTAAAAGAAACTGTGTGGAAGTGATTGGAAAAAGTAAATAATGTAGCACATACAATGTAAGTATTGGTGCATACTTTGAGGTTTTGGAATCCTCAAAATGGTAAGAAATTGACTTCAGTCTTCCCATAAGTCGCATGCACTACACATAGAAATGTGAATACGGGACTACACAACATGTCGCAAGAAAGTGTGATCCACAACCTGTAATTATTACTTGTCATGTTTTGAATATAAGTGCATTTGAAGAACCATCCTCTTCAGGGGACACTTTATCTATGATACTTGTCCATAATAACAAAATAAGAAATTAAAGAGCTCACAAATGATTTGTAACCTTTGCCATAACTCAACCTCCTCTTTGAAGGCATGTTTTATGATGTTTCCTGTTTAACAAAACATCTGTGATGCATGGCCCTACAGTACACGTGTTATCAGTGTCTGAAATATGGTGTAATATTGAAGCCCTAAAAAATTGCACTTCAAAATGATCATGAAGTTCCTCAAAAAGTAAAAATCTTTGAGTGAACGGTTTTACCATACTCATTTTCCCCAATAGACTGTAGTGTTATAAAACAAACGTTGGGGAAAACGGTTGTTGAGATATTGAATTCCAATCTTAAATATCTTGATAATCTGACAGGCAATCATCGGCTTGAAGAAGCCATGGGATTCCTGACTGACCTAAAGGTTTATAATTATGACTGCAGCATTAGCTAAATCCAAGAATTTGTTTAGAATCCGAGGCAAAGATACCCAATCCCTTAAAGCTTACCATAATCTTGGTAACCAGCGTCTGGAAGGTCGGAGGGGGCTGATGGGTAATGGGAGGCTTCTTGATCTTCCCAGAGAACAGGACCAGGGAGCAGCCCAGAATGAAGCCCACTAGTCCTAGTCCAAGATAGAGCCATGGTGAAGAAGAGCTCACTAGCCCGAGTCGACACGAGGCGGCGAGGAAGACTCCGAGTCCGGCAACGGTGTAGATATTGAGGAACTTCCCAATGAAGATCATGGTTGTACAAAAAAATTGTCCACCCTGCAATACATTGAGTGTAAGGATCAAGTTATAAGAAGCCAAATTTAGTTTTTGTTTTGAGGATACCATAGATTGACTGGAATTGTTGTACAAACGTAGCTAGGCTTGTCACATGAAAACTACAGATATGATAATGTGGGCACGGATTCAAGGAAGGAAAACTTTGTTTTACCTACTAAACTACTACTACTATTGCTACATTGTACATTCCGGTGTATGGAATTGATTGGAGTTCAGTTGAGTGTTAATAAACAAAGAACCATGAAATTACCACATTGTCTCAAGGATCATATGTAGATCATCTCTACAATAGTAAAACAAAGTCGATTCTTCAACGGATACCGCACGGATGAAGGAATTCGACACGGCAAAGCCCCTGGGCGTGATACTCGCGAACACTGCACAAGTACTAAAGTCTGACGTGACGTGACACAGTGAGTAATTCAATGAAATGAAACTCAGAAGTGAAATCGGCTGAATGAAATGAAACTTTGAAGTGAAATCGGCTACACTCTACACGTTACTACTGATTTGAAAGGAATGTTTACCAAGTAAATTGCAATTATGAATGGGAATACTACTCCCAAATCCCCAGGTGGGAAAGATAAGGAACTGAGCAATGCCAATGGCAATGATATTGATCATGTCGTGAAAGATAAGGAACTGAGCAATGGCAATGGTATTGATCATGTCGTGAAAGATAAGGAACTGAGCAATGCCAATGGCAATGATATTAATCATGTTGATGATAAGGAGAGTGGTGCAACAAGGAGCTTTACTAGAGAAAGAGATCTAGAGGATGGGAAAGATGATCGAGATGACTCAGAATCCACATTGTCATTATGTGGATCATCAGCCTCTTCTGCCAGTACTGCAAAGAAGAGAGAAAGAGAGAGAAAGAAGGAAAGACAACTTAAAGCAAAGTTGATAGCCTTACATCAAACGAGTGAACTTGAGAAGAAACTGAGAACACTTCAAAAACAACATGAAATGGAGCAAGCCGAACAAGAAATACGAATTGCAAAAGAAAAGGCTGAGAATTTGAGAAAGAGTCAGCTTTTGAAGGATGAAGAAGCGGAGATTGAAAGACAAAAGACTGCTATTCTCTTGCAAGCAGAATTGAAGCTTCTACAACAAGACTCAGAGGAAGAGCTACAGAAATGGAAAGTGGAAGGTGATTCTTTCCGTGATCGTGGACAAGAACGAGAACAAGTTAGAGGTGATTCTTTCCGTGATCGTGGACAAGAACGAGAACAAGTAAGAGGTGATTCTGTCCGTGATCGTGGACAAGAGCGAGAACAAGTTAGAGGTGATTCTTTCCGTGATCGTGGACAAGAACGAGAACAAGTAAGAGGTGATTCTTTCCGTGATCGTGGACAAGAACGAGAACTAGTTAAAGGTGATTCTTTCCGTGATCGTGGACAAGAACGAGATCAAGTAAGAGGTGACTCTTTCCGTGATCGTGGACAAGAACGAGAACAAGTTAGAGGTGATTCTTTCCGTGATCGTGGACAAGAACGAGATCAAGTAAGAGGTGACTCTTTCTGTGATCGTGGACAAGAACGAGAACAAACCTTTCGCAAGGAACCTGTGAGCGACGAAGAAGGAACCACCAAACAGATGCTTAGGGAGATGATTAGATTTACTGCGGAAAACAGTCTACCATCGCCAGATCTCGAGTCGTTCAATGGGGATCCACTTGATTACCTTACCTTTATAAGGAATTTTGAATATGTGGTTGAAAAAAGAACTGATGAACCTTTCAGAAGACTAGAGCTTCTTCTAAAATACACACAAGGAGAAGCGCATGAGCTTATTCGAGAATGCCCCCACATACAACCAAGTAAGAGGGCATATGAGACAGCCAAGTCCATGCTACACAGAGACTATGGAAAGCAGAGTAACATAATAAATGCATACAAGGAAAGGGCAATTGCCTGGGAACAGATACGATCAGGAGATAGGCAAGGATTGCGAAAATTCGCAATATACCTCAATAATTGCTCTCATGTTAGAGCAGCAGGGGACTTAGGTGGCATGGATAGTGCAAGTTTTCTGAGAGTTCTGGCGAGCAAACTACCCTTGTATCTCCAGCAGAAGTGGATATCACGAGTAGGCCTGACCCGTGATGTTGCTAATAGGAATCCTACCCTGGAAGACCTTGCACAGTTTGTAATACAGACTGAAAGAAACATTAACGATCCCATGGTACAGGGATTGGGATACCAGAGGACTGAGAAAAATGCTTCCTACAATAAAGATGAGAGAGAAAAACAACAAAAGTCAAGAAGCACAAAAGCATTTGGTACCACCACCACCCAACAGGATAAGGAGCAAAAGGACAAGAGGGAACCAAGTTGTACTTTCTGTGGTACCAACTCGAGGCATGTCATTGATGAATGCAGAAAGTTTGAAGCCTTGTCAGTTGAAGAAAGATCAGAGCAATGTAAAAGGAAAGGCCTCTGCTTCCGATGCCTAAAACCAAAGCATCTGAAGAAAGAGTGCAAGAGCCAGATCAAGTGTGATGTCTGCGACAGGATGCATAACACTTTAATGCATGATCCCAGGTGGATGAAAGACAGAGAAGGAAATACAAGGAAAACCACCAATGATGCTTCAACATCTACCGATGTGCAAAGTGAAGCTGGAAAGATCTCTTCAGGGTCTACCAATGTGAAGAAAGGTGTTGGAGGAAAACCCCAGACATCGACGTGCATGACGATAGTTCCAGTCATCGTGAAGCACAAAGGAAATGACAGATGCATATCAACTTATGCATTCATAGATAATGGATGTGGAACAGTCTTCTGTGACACAGAACTTACCCAAAGGCTGCATGCAAGAACTAGGAAAACCAAGCTAATAGTCAAGACATTGAATCTTGAAGAAGTGATAGATACAGAAGTCACTGTAGATGAGCTGCAGATCGCAGGAGTAAAGGAGAAGGAATTCATCAATCTTCCGCCCATCTATGTCAAAGATGGTATACCAGTGACTGTTTCAGATGCTCCAACTCAAAAGGATCTTAAACGATGGAAACATCTGAAGGACATAGAATTGCCAGAAATAAGTAACAGCAACTCTATTCCAAGGGTAACTCTCATGATTGGAGCCAACGTTCCGTCAGCATCGATGCCTCTAGAAATCAAAGCTGGTGACATCGAGGAACCATATGCTGTCCGCTCAAGGCTAGGTTGGCTCGTGTATGGTATACAAGCTCAAGAGCAAGCAGATATTCACAAAGTCTGTTTTTGTAAACAGGAGGAAGTTTCCATCATTCCTAGACAAGAAGAATTAGAACGGAAATTCAAGGACTTCTGCAATATGGAATTTACAGAGAGACTAAGTGATCACAGAGAGGGCCTGTCAGTTGACGACAAGAATTTCTTGGACATAATGGAGAAATCTATCACTAAGAAAGACAATCATTATCAGATGGATCTGCCCTTAAAGCAGAGAGATGTGGCTATGCCTAACAACAAGAACCAAGCTGAAAGATTTCTGGAAAGACAAGGACAGAAATTATCAAAGAACAAGGAAATCCATCAACAGTACACCACATTCATGAATGATCTGGAAAAGCAAGGCTATGCAGAGAAGGTTCCAGAAGCAGACTTGGACAGACATGATGGGAAGGTATGGTATATCCCACACCATGGGGTGTATCATCCCCAAAAGCCAGGAAAGATTAGAGTAGTCTTCAATTGTCCTGTCAGCTACAAAGGAAAGTCTCTTAATCAGGAACTCCTACAAGGACCAGATCTAACCAACAGATTGCTTGGTGTTCTCCTCAGATGGAGGAAAGAGAAAGTGGCTATAATGGCAGATATAAAGTCTATGTTCTATCAGGTGAAAGTTACACCAGACCAATGCGACATGCTGCGTTACTTGTGGTGGCCTGAGGGGGATATCACCAAAGAGCCAGTAGCCTACAGAATGCTAGTCCATCTTTTTGGGGCTACATCTTCTCCCAGTTGTTCGAATTATGCCCTAAAAAGAACAGCAAAGGACAATGAAGGTTGTGCAAAGGAAGAAGTCCTAGATGCCATACAGAATGACTTCTACGTTGATGATTTTCTTAAGTCAGTATCAACACCCCAAGAAGGCATCGATCTAGCTGAATCATTAAGACAAGTGTTGTCCAAGGGAGGCTTCAAGTTAACCAAATGGTCAAGCAACAGACGAGAGGTCTTGGATTCCATTCCAAAGGAGGAACATGCCGTTGAATTGAAGGATTTGGACTTACAAAGGGAAGTTCTTCCAACTGAACGAGCTCTTGGTGTAAGATGGGATCCAGAAAATGACCAGTTAGGCTTCAAACTGAAAGAAATGTCAAGAAAGGCTACTCGCCGAAACATCCTATCAGTAATGAGCTCAGTCTATGATCCCTTCGGGCTAGCAGCACCATTCGTTCTGAAGGCTAAGATAATTCTGCAAGAATTGTGCCAAGCTAAATTGGACTGGGACCAGTCAATCCCTGAAAAGCAGAAAATGGAATGGGAACATTGGATGAATGAGCTACAAAATCTTGACCAGGTGAAGACTGAAAGATGTCTAAAACCAAAGAACTTTGGTATAGTGACAAATAGACAGCTGCACCACTTTGCCGATGCTAGCATGGATGGCTATGGTGTTGTGACCTACTTGAGACAGACAGATGAGAATGAAGAGGTTCATGTGGCATTTTTGACAGCTAAAGCCAGGGTTGCCCCACTGAAGCCTCACACTATTGTTAAGATGGAGTTAACTGCTGCAACACTCGCAGTAAAGCAAGACAGTATGATCAAGAGGGAAATGAATATGGAGTTGGATGAGACAGTATTTTGGACGGACAGTCAAACAGTTCTGAAATACATTGCCAACGAAACTGCCAGATATCCAGTATTTGTGACGAACAGACTGAGTATCATCCGAGATGGATCAGAGACAAATCAGTGGAAGTACATTCCTACCAAGTTAAACCCGGCAGATCATGCATCCAGGGGATTGGATGCCAGTGAACTAACCAAGAAGAAGGAATGGCTTGAAGGCCCAGAATTCCTAAAGCAGTCTGAAGAAATATGGCCATCTGAGGGTGTGAAAGCTCCAGCGAGAATGGAGAAAGCTGATGACACTATGTCAGGAGATCTGGATGTAATCTCACCAAACAGCTTGCTGACTATGAAGGGTTCAACGACGCTACCTCCAGGGATCTTCGACGACAAGGACATTTACGCAAAGAAGCGGTGGAAACAGATGCAGTACTTGGCAGACCTATTCTGGAAGAGGTGGGTGCGAGAGTACCTGCCTTCTCTACAACGCCGACAAAAGTGGCTGCAGCCAAGTCGTAACCTTCAGGTGGGGGACATTGTACTCATCATAGACGAAACAGCGCACAGATGTTCCTGGTCCATGGCCCGAGTGCAAGAGGTTATGCCAGACAACAAGGGGTTCGTCCGCAGAGCGAAAGTGAAAACTGCAACAACATCGCTAGTAAGGCCAGTAACCAAGTTGTGTATTCTACTGGAGCAGGAAATTTGAATGGAGTTTGCCTCAAATTTATGAAAGGATCTACATGTATAATATGTGAAAGTGCCTTTAAGTGGATGTGCTTTGAATCATTATTGGAGAAGGATATCAAGCAAATGAAGCAATTTATGTTTGGATCAAGCGAACAAGTGGAATTCAGAGCGCCAGTGAAAATTTGTGTTTGTGTTAAAGTGAAAAGTAAAATATTGATAGCCCTTTGGCTAATAATTGGTAATCATTTGTGATAATGAGCCAATACAGGATCAAATCATCTTTAATCGCGATATTTGCATTGGATCAACACATGTTTAATCGCGAAGTTGGATTGGATCAACACATGTTTAATCGCGAATTTGCATTGGATCAATACATGTTTAATCGCGAAGTTGGATTGGATCAACACATGTCAAGTCGCGAATTTACACAGGATGATTTTGTCAACACGCGAATTGCAAGAGAGCAAAGTTTTACGCGATTTCAAGAGAGGACACTTCCATGAAAGGATGTCAATTTAAGACATTGAATTATGATAAGTCAGCACCGAATATTGTTTATGCTTTGCAAGAACGATAAAGAATATGAACATGAACTGGAACGAACTAGTGAACTTTCAAACTGTTTAAGTTGAACTCTGTGAAATGCTATTCATGACTGAAATGTTTGTTTTGAAACTTGATGTTTTATACTCATACATGTACATGTATATATGTAAGTTTGTTGAGTTTCAATATTTCTTTTGTGTTATTACAATTGGGATGTTTAAATTGAGGATGATTGAACATACATGTACACAAATAATTAAAAGAGAATATTTTGTTAAAAATGTGTTCAAGGTAATGATTGAATTAGCCTCAGAGTTAAAATCAGATACATTTTGTTAATATAAAACATACCAGAAAGAGAGAACTCAAATAGGGTTAAAGGGAGAAAGTGTTCTGAAAACAGTGTATTTGTTCACATAGAAAGTTAGAAACCACATTTCATTTGGTGTTCAGAACATTAACATTAATGAAAAGATTTATATATATGTGTCTGCACTCTGCAGTGTAGAGCATTATAAGGAAGTTCAGATTGTGTTATATTTAAATTGAGGATTAACATGTTTAAGTGAAGAAAATAATGTTATTTAGTTTTATGTGCAAATGTGCTTAGTAGTCAATCCACAATGTGACTTCAGTCATGCAGGTAAACTTCGGACAGGTTGATATATGCAAATAGAAAGAACAAGGTTAATGTTCAAGCGGTAGTACAAGAGTCATGTATTACATGTATGAAAATGGTATTATGCACAATGCTAAATATTTCTTTTTCTCTATTGTTTGAAAGTACATGTACATCTACGTTATTTCGATGTTCTTTTTATGATGATGTACAGTTCAATTAAAGGTGTTCAGAAATTGTTTTATGTTTAAGTAAAAACAAAAGGAAAAATGTTAAAGGTAGTAAATACAGCCACTAATTATTCTTGTTTTGGAAGAACAATTCTTGTGTTTGGATTTCATATTACTGGTTTATTTCCAGAGTTATTTTTTGAAAGGCAATTATAACGAAAATTGTGTTTTTGATAATTTAATTACCATAGGTAAACATTTTGACAAAAGTTTGACAGCTATGAGTAAACATTGAAAATATTTTGATTTAAAGTTATCATTGATTCATGATTATCTTGTATTGGATGCTTTGTTGAGTTGATACAGGAATGTTTATAGAAATCCAGGGATAAAGCTCGATTTTGCAAAATTAGTGTATTCTGTGCATTTAGATAGTAAAAATTGGCAGAGTATAGAGATATAAGTGTTACATCTCATTGTGATTATGATCTGTTTTTGGAAACAATTAGGTATTATATAAATAGAAAGTGTTCGAATTTAATGTAGAAACTAGGTTATGAGACTGTATACAGAAAATGTTTGTAAACATTTGATAATACATGTAGATAACAGTTGGTATTTTGTTAATTTACATCAGTGATGGACAATTAAGTTTTGGTTAAATAGATGTTAATCGTTGCACCCTCTAGCTGCAACTGGGGGGAGGAATGTAAGGATCAAGTTATAAGAAGCCAAATTTAGTTTTTGTTTTGAGGATACCATAGATTGACTGGAATTGTTGTACAAACGTAGCTAGGCTTGTCACATGAAAACTACAGATATGATAATGTGGGCACGGATTCAAGGAAGGAAAACTTTGTTTTACCTACTAAACTACTACTACTATTGCTACATTGTACATTCCGGTGTATGGAATTGATTGGAGTTCAGTTGAGTGTTAATAAACAAAGAACCATGAAATTACCACATTGTCTCAAGGATCATATGTAGATCATCTCTACATTGAGTTTGAGTTTATTAACAACAAATATAATATAACAAGTAAAACATAATGTATCAATCAACATAACACAAGATAAATGATGTAACATGTGTGAATAGATTTTAAGAATATATATTTAAAAAGACAAAGCCACAACTATGGAGTGAAATTCAGACTCCAAGTACTGTATCAACAAACAGGACTAAATTGTTTTGCAGTTATAATGGCTGCTGTGGTATGAGAGAAAAATTGAAATACATGTACTAACTACTAGTATGATGTATCTGTGCAATTATGCATTATACTACAAACTACATGTTCATGTATGCATAAATGTGAAACCAAACCAATGTACATTTCAATCTAGATCTAATGATACATTTTGTCTTTGATTTTCCCCCCAAAAAAATAAATGGGATAGGTTTACCACTATTTAAAGTTAAACATTAATTTGCATGTTGCATGCAATTTCTTGATTCAAATCATCGATCATATATTATGGGATTGCTTTGTTTTTATGCTTCGTATTCTCCAAATCATGCAAGCATTAAGATGATCTTCACCATGGCATTTGTTAAAACAAATCACTGTCTACTTTTGTTTCCATCACAGTTTTTGCTATGATCATCAGATCATGATGATCCACTTAGTCCTTACCTTAGCTTAGAGAAGCAAACAAACTGGTACTGGTAGAGAAAATGGCCTTGATGTTGTTAGTGCTATAAGTATAACTTTTGTTTCTTCTGTCCTGTAACTCCTGTTGTAAGCTAAATCTCCAAGTCAAACACGGGAGAGGAGCAGGGCTATCGAGATCGAGAGTCTCCTAAATCGGCCTAGCGCCTCGACCTCTACTCTAGAGTCAGGCTCTTACTACTGCTTAATTCCAGACTTTTATAATAGTTAGCATTCCATGTATGCTTGTGATTCTAGCTGCAGACCAATATAAGAATTAAAATGAAGATCACATCATCACAGCAGCAAAGTTAAAGACGTGGTACCGTATGTTGTTTACTCGGCCGGGATAATCACAGACCAAGGATAAGGCCTTCCATGCATGCAGCGCACACAATACAATCGAACAAGTCACTTGTCTGCACTCGAGGGCTAGGGCTAGTCTACGGGGACGGCGGTGGTCACGGAGCGGCTCGGGTGTGCGCTCAAGCAATGTCGGAGCTATTGTTCCCAATCCAACTCTTTGTTTACTTACTTGGGATTGTATGGAACGCCACTGCACTGTCGACAAGAATGGGTACAGAGTGCCAAACGGCATTACCTCAGGTCGGCCGTCGGGACAAACATATTAAAAAGCAAAATATTATTAAAAAAAATAATAAAATAACCTACACCCCGATATGTTTTTGTTTCATCATAATCCGGCAATTAAAGCACATACAAGTAAATTTAATTTATTCATGAATATATCGTATTGGAGCATTTGGAGGGGTTGTGTCCAGCAGGGCTTAAATTGCAAGGCCACCATGCAAGGCCATGGCCGTGGATGCCCTTTTTGATTGGCCTCAATTAATGCCCCTCTTATTGGCCTTGGAGATTGTTGTGCCCTTTCCAATTCTTCCTATTTGTGCTGTAATATAGGAATGTGCACTACAAAAAAGTGGCCTTATACCCTGACCTGATGGTCCAAATAGACACTGTCATTTTTGCCTTCATTTGGATTTCATCAAAATTATGCATCTAATACTAATAGATCGATGCATAATTTTCCTGAAATAGGATTAACTGTCATTAACTTCCCTCCTTCAGAATATTTTCTATTTTCATCTCTTCGTCTTCCCTCTTTCATATTGGTTCATCTAACTTCAAACAAAGATCATTTTGTCAAGCCCTTGTAATCTGGAACTTATATTCATCTTTTAATAATATATCTTTAGGTCGGCCACTCATAAGGGTCACTTCTTTTCTGGCTGCTGCCTGCTGAGCAACTTTTAAATTGTTGTACCAATTTGTAACCGTGTGTTGTGTTCTATTCTTTTATGTAACAATGTATAGTTCTATGCATGTATGTTGTATATTTTGTAATTGTTTTGGAGAAATAAAAATGAATTGAATTGAAATTAATTCCACCCCCCCCCCATCCCCTTTCTCCCTCTCTCTCTCTCTCTCTCTCTCTCCTCCCCTCTATCTCTCTCTCCCTCTTGATCGCTCTATTCTTTCATATGTCTTACCCTCCCCCTCTCTCTTATACCTCTTTGCAGTACATTTCAATTCTCTTTCTCATCATGCAATTTTCAGCTATTTATCAAGGAAAACCACAAAAGGGTTCTTTCTTATTGCATTCTAACCCTACATCAAAGTGCAAAAATAATGAAATAATCAACAAAGGTAGGTAATGTCATTTATAAAATCGTTTCATACAAAACATTTTAATGGAAGAAGATAACATCTGTTTGCAGCCAGAAGGCCTAAGCTCATACACTTTAAGAGTTATCACCATTCGTGCTCTGAATAGATGATAATAGAGTACCAATATATACATATATCTCTCTTTATATATATATTTATTTAACCTATCTACAATTGAATATTAGCATCAGATTCATATCATGTACACATAAACATAAAAATCAATAGCAACAAACAAATATATGGAAAGGGCAAGTAGATACATGAGCTCTGGAAAGCTTTAAAAACACACAAAACCTGGTGAAAAAACCCAGCTAATCTGAAAAATTTGTGTTTTTTTCCTAAGCTTTCTTAGTTTCACAAGAAAGAAATCTTCAAGTTGGCCGGTATGAGCCATGAACCCCAGGGTTAAATAGCAATGTCCACTTTAACCAATGAAAACAAGTTCAACAATAATACATAAATCTGATTTCAAAACGACTTCCCATATCTTGTGTTTATTTTCAAATGCAGACGTGGCTACGATCATTTTATAATTATGGAGGGGGTGGGGAGGGGGGATGAAATGGAAGGTGCAGGGTGATTACTTAGTCATGCCGCTGCAACACTTTATGTTGTCTATTTAAACATAAATGACAGCAGAAATTGTATTAACCGGGTGATTTCATGCTCGGTGTTCTATTATGATTTTGCCGGAAATAAATTTATTACAGAACGTAGCAATGTAAGATGGCTTCAATGGATGCCTCCTCAACGTTTTTACACTAAACACTAACACCAAACACCAACACCGTGTTTGAAATCACCCAGTGTCTGATAAGCGTAACTGCTTCTCGACACCAGTTCTAAAACACTCTGGTGGAAAAACCATCAACTCTATGCCAAAGAATTGACAATGTAAGTGTGTCACTACTCTTCAAACAGCACACACATTTGCTTGACCATACTGTAGAAAGAAATATTGTATGAAATCAAATATCATCAGGATGATAACATTTTAGGATATGAATCTAATTAGAACATGATAGGGAAGAAACAGTCTAAGCAGCGCATTATCTCAATGATTGTCTATTAGTTGGAATGGCTAGAAATTTGTCCCGTTGTTTAAAACACAAAGATTAACAATAATTTTTTTTTTTAATATTTCATAATAAATTGCATTTTAAAATGCATAAAACGGCAAGCAGGAACATTTAATACCATGAGCTCTCATTACACTTGATTTGATCAAATCATATTGAATCTGAGACAGGACTTACAATTATCAACAGACATACATATAATTTATTTCAGAATTGAAACTTACAAGCAAGCAAAAATATAATCAACTTTTTTTATGTAGGAGTTGCGAACAGCTGTTACAAAATAGCATATCATTGACTGGGAACTTAATTCATTTCAGAATTGAAACTTACAAGCAAGCATTGTGAATCAATCATGTTAAAAAACATAATCAACTTCTTTACGTAGGAGCCGCAGACAGCCGTTACAAAATAGCATAATTATCATTGACTGCAAACTTAATTTATTTCAGAATTGAAATATTGTATGAATTAAATCAAATATCATCAGGATGATAACATTTTAGGATATGAATCTAATTAGAACATGATAGGGAAGAAACAGTCTAAGCAGCGCATTATCTCAATGATTGTCTATTAGTTGGAATGGCTAGAAATTTGTCCCGTTGTTTAAAACACAAAGATTAACAATAATTTTTTTTTTTAATATTTCATAATAAATTGCATTTTAAAATGCATACAACGGCAAGCAGGAACATTTAATACCATGAGCTCTCATTACACTTGATTTGATCAAATCATATTGAATCTGAGACAGGACTTACAATTATCAACAGAAATACAAATAATTTATTTCAGAATTGAAACTTACAAGCAAGCAAAAATATAATCAACTTTTTTTATGTAGGAGTTGCGAACAGCTGTTACAAAATAGCATATCATTGACTGGGAACTTAATTTATTTCAGAATTGAAACTTACAAGCAAGCATTGTGACTCAATCATGTTAAAAAATATAATCAACTTCTTTACATAGGAGCAGCAGACAGCTGTTACAAACTAACATATCATTGACTGCAAACTGTTTTTTTGTGTGGAAAAAACAAAGGGTGAAACATTGTCTTAGGACAAATTTGTAGGTTACTTGATACTTTGACACAAAATCATTTACAAAATGCACTCAGAATGGAAAGAAAGACACTGAAGCAAATTTATGTGAAATGCTAAAATGCTTACGAAGAGTCCCATTGCCACAAACTTTCCAAAATAACTTTTCTTTTCCAAACAGTTCAAGAAATATTTCTGCCCCATCAATACCAAATTCCATTCTAACAAAACAAAATGAAACGATTCAATAGAAAAATACATGTATCTCAGCATGCAACTACAAATTCAATAGAAAAAGATAATGGCATCATATAATAATAATAATAATTGACTCTTATAGCTGTTCAATTTATCTGATCAGCCTTAATTAAACATAGATTCATGTACAATAATTTGGCAGTGGTCGATCATAAGTACAGGGTAGAAAGGTTCTGTTGATCAAATTTGGAATTGAATAAATGACAAATAGTTTATTTCTGAATGACTTTCTTCGATTAAAAATTAACTTGTTTCTTGAGAATGTGACATACTAAAGTTTACATCTAAAAGTATTCAACAAAGGCCCTAACTCAACCAGTCAACCTTTTATTCTTGAGTTACGGAACACACAAACAAAATCAAATTTTTACAAGGAGTATGAATACTGCAGTGTAGTAGCGACTTGGTATAGCATTATCACTATATTAGAGCTGCATATTTGGTACAAGCCGATACATGTCCAAATTCACATTACACCGATGCAAAAAAGTGCCAGCTATCAACAAATAATACCGGTATACACTGGTATACACATGCACATAGATGCCCAGGAACAATTTACGGTTGGGCATAGAAATCCCAACTAAACCTATACCCAGCCTAGAAGCATTATTGATATTAAAATATAAATGCCCTCAATTGTAATTACGGCTTTTCACCTCAGTTGAATGTATAGCTTCTTTTTATTCATTCATCTATTTATTTATTTATTCATCTATCTACATGTATCTACCTGTCTGCATACTCATGTATTTCTTCATTCATTCATTTATCTACATGTGTATATCTATCCATCAACCATTTTTTTGTCAGTACTGATTTGAATGAATGAAAGACTTCTTCACAGAAGTTGGCAGAGTCAATATCATCAAACATGGCTGACTTCGAAGCATCGGGTCGGGTCAGTTGGTGGCTTTTTGTGAAACATGCCCCTCTATTCATGAAATGTTGGGAGTTATGTTTGTGAAATAAACCCCTCTCATCTACAAATGGTCTGGTCCAATTTACCCAACACTTTGTGAAAACCCTACAGCAAATCTACAAAATTTCGCTTCATCTTCCTTGTTGGTTTCACAAAAGGTCCTGTAACGCGTTTGACTGACCGGACGTGATGACCCGATGATTCAAAGTAAGCCTTTAAAAATTAGGTAGTATGATCTTGAGTGCACTAGAAATCAAAGTCTCCATATATGGTTGATAATTTCTTCAGGTAAGCCAGGATCACATGAATAATATGAAAATAGCAACACTCAACAGGAGATATAATGTACATGTATAAACTGTTTTGTGGCTGTGTATTTTCTTTGGCCATTCATCAACATAATGCCCTCATCCATTAAATTTTCACACACCCAACTTGATTAGTTTTAAATCAAATATTTAAACAATGGCATATAACAAAACAAATAAACAAAGATCTGTTAAGTATATGAACGCTGCTCATGCCATTGTTGATTCCCTCATGGAACAACAATTCATGTATTTCCTTCAAAATTCAAATTATCAATCAACAATTGGTGTTAGAACTCAACAAACAGCGTCATCCATTGAGGCTACCATGTTTCATCCGAAAATTGCATCATATCCATATTTGGGCGTGTAAAAAGCTCATCGAAAGACAGAGTAATGCACACACTCAAAATATCATTTATCACTTCATGAATTCATATGCTACACAAATAAATCCATGTGCCACATAATCTCTATCATCATAAGATAGATATATACGAAAAGGTTTCCAGCACAAAATTGATAAATATATATATATATATCTGTGTTCAAAAGCTAATAAAGACCAGAAATTGCTAATACTACGGCCACAAAGGTTCGTACGAACGATGCATTCGTACGAATCTCTGTTTTTCCATGGTCTGACAATCGTTCGTACGGCGTTCGTAATGGCATTTGTGACCGAGGCTTTAGTTAGAAAAGTCATTGAGTTGCACAAAGCCATTCTTCATTGAACTAGTGCCCATTTTTGTGCAGAAATGCATGCATGCATGGATTATTTACATATAACAGGCTATATAAAGAGTAACATGTATACAGGAGTTGATACAAATTTAAGTGAAAAAATATACCAGACAAGAGGGATGGGGCAAACGCTTTGGATGATATTAAACATTGTAATACTGAGTATTGTTAATGAGATGAACTAAAAATTGTACATGTTGGACAGTCATGTAAACCTGGCTTGACAGTGAGCATACAGTAATAATTAAGTAATATTGACTTTCTTCAGGGCAATACGACATATATTGCCCTCACCGCAATCAATATTACTATTATTAACCACATCAGACATCTGACACTACATCACTAAATGTGGCTGCAATTCTATTGTAACTTTTTCTTGTAAAAAACCAAAACCCTTTCACAAGCATGAAAGGTTTGCAAATTGGCAGTACTGTGTTAACTTTTGTTAGCCGTAAATAGTACTTTTTGCAACATAGTGTGAATATTTTTGATCATGTGACACACTTTTAACTGATCAACGAACTAGAATATATGAATGATGTATAGAATTAGCTATACAGACGTCAAATGATCATATTAATCACATACCGGTAAATTTACTAATTACAACTAATAGGCAGTATGCAGCAATAAATTCCAACTGGCAATCAAATTCCCATAAACTGATATTTGTGTATAATGCCTATGTAGAATACAACAGTTGGTCTACTCTTTCCAAAGCAAACAGAATGTAGAAACAAATCTGCAAAAATTGTTTTACGTATGAGTTTTTGCCATTTGAGAGTGTCTTGAGCATGGATACCTGTATACCTGTATACAATGCAAACATTAAACAGAGATGCAAACTTCCATCGGAACATTTCAGTGTTTTAGTGGCTTAAAATCAATATGCAAGTACAAATTATTTCTCAAATAAAGTCCACTAAATCTGGACAATTAAGAACTCGGTGTGAATCCTTCACTTTTATTCACAAATTTATATGAAATAATGGAAATCCGTTCTGGTTTCTTATGTACATGTAGGCAATAGCTGTCAGTTTAGAAAATAGTGGGCTGAATTTTCCATCTTGAAAAGACACTGAAAGTTAAGGTATGTAGAAAAGAAAAAACAGGACATCTTATGCATACATGTGCATGATTGTATATTGTGTTGCTCATGAACATATACATTATGCAGTCAGCATACTGAAGACTGACGACTGTCGGCTGACGACTGTCTCTCTACATACCATCTCAATAGATACACAGCATGCTTACATACATGACAGGTTCTAAGGTCACTACAATGAGCTTCCAAAAGTTGCTCAGCAAATAAGACACCAGCCTGCGTGTGAACCTTGTCATAACAGATAAATCTCCTGAGCAAGTCAAAGATTCCTGTGTAATCTTGCATATCGTAATGTGTTATGAAGCCTTCTATATCTTCCATTCCCCTCTGCTTTCCCTTTGCCACATATTTGACTTTGGGAACAATGTTCTTGTGAACTTTTAAGAACTCCCGAAGACTATCCAACACAGCCTCCAAAACACACTGCGGGGTATGATAGCACACCTGTTTGAATTTTTCACTATCACGCAGAGTGTGGATCGCTTCGAGCAGTCCGGTGCCACACTTTGTTGGCACATTTGTTCTTGATGGTTTCTTCCTTCGTGGGTGAGATGGACCAGGCTCTTCTTCAGGTTCTGAAATAGGACAATCTGTGGTTGCATATCCCTTGTAGTCTCCTCCACCTTCCACGGACCCTGCAGATAATAAAGAGCTTGAATATAATCATTCATTGATATACATGTACTGGTGTAAATGCATTGGTGTAAATTACCTCCATTTACAGACGCATATGCATGGGCTCTTATGGGGAATTCAACACCTTTCAGGTGTACAGTTTACCTAATAACAGGTTTTGTCAATCATCACCCGAATTAGCCTTCAGTTTTATGACCATAGGCCTCATGTAATCCCTTGTATCCCCCTATTATCTTGATTGTCCCTCACCATGCAGAAGACTTTCCAAGAGACTAGGGGGGTGTTTCTTGATAGGCCTACAGGTTTACTGGGTGCAGACTTGTACAAACATTAATAGTAATTCCACCAAGTCTGGTATCAGCGACAAAATGACCCACTCCCTTTATGATATATTCGTATTTGTGCCACACACAATCTTAAGACAGTGCATTCAAGGAACAAATCCTACCAGGTATCCACTTTGCAAATCTGCAATAGAGTGTCGCAAAATTAAGGTAGATAAATGTCTTGCTAAAGGATGTTAGTACCGCAGCAGAGATTCAAAGTTGTACCTTGTGGTTCACAGTGCTTATCTACAGGACCAAAACACCTATCCAACCCGTACACGTCTACATCATAAACGTACGTACCTGATGTTGTGAAAGTCTTTTCTTCAAGAAGTCTGTAAGCCGTGGTGCCTCCGACATTCTCCTTGACTTTGATCTGTAAAACCTGCTCCATACCGGGAATCAGGGAAGAGATCGAAATCTCAGCACTCGTCATCGGCTTCGGTTTTGCCTGGTTGATCTCGTAATAGAGTTCTGGGATTGAATGCTCATTCAAAGTCACTTTAGCTGATGTGTTACTGGGAGTCACTGACTGCACCGTTATACCTAACAAAGAGAATTGTTATGTTGTAAGTTAAAATCAATGCCAGAAAGTAATTGCCAGAACAAAATTCTGCAAGCTTTTAAACACATAAAAGAGTAAAATAGACAACAATTTCATGTACCGTAAATCTCCGTGTATGAGACACACTTTTTTGCCACCGGTGAAAAATAGAAAGTCGGGGGTGCGTCTTATACACGGGTACAATTTTTGTTGTTGAAATAAATAAATAAATAATTAAAGTTTCGATTTACACTGTATGCCCCTCCACCTAGCACTATGCCTGGCAGTGTCTCCCAGCTCGGTAATCGGTGTGTTGACTCACCACTCGGAAACTAGAACAACACTCAAATTTGTCTGTCATCTTGGTTTGAAAGTAATCTAATCTAATAGATCTCAATATGTAGTTTATAATAACAATTCCTCCAATTTTTCTTCTATTACACACGGCGTACCACAGGGTTCCATCCTAGGTCCTCTACTGTTTTTAATTTTCATTAATAATCTTTACACATTCTTCGAAAAACAAAATTGTTATTATTATTTGTGATAAGTTCACAAGTACAAATCGGTGCCTTCAACTGCACCTCGCAGTTAAATGAAAGTTCTTCTCGCGTGGGTTTTTGAACATGGACCTGGCTTGCTGCCGACAGAGTAAGCAAAAAAAAAAGAGAGAAAAAAAAAAGAGAAAAATCTCACTTCTCGTGGTGAACTCCTCCTTCCAAACCCAGTTGTAACCTCCGGAATCCCCGGTTTGACCCTTGATACCAAGCTGCACGCTATAGGTCACGCTAGGTCGAAGGTCAGAGATCTCCCTGCTGCCGTCACACATGAGCTCCACTGCTCCAGCGCTTGAGCTGCCACCAGGAACATTCTTTTCTTCAAAATGCATGTAGAAAGTGTTCTCAATGGATGGGCAGGAGATATGAGCAGATGTCTCTGCAACGTTTCCTATCTTCAGACCTGTAGAGATCAATGAAAGGGGGAATTTTCGATTTTTACAACGATAAGAAAATCACAATCTAATCCTCTTCATCTTTTGGATATCAGATAAATTAAGAATGTTGATTAATTCACATTCACAACAAAAACATTTGACAGAAGACAGCAAAGGAGAACGTAAGTTAATTTTGATCAAGTCCATACACAAAAAAATAATGTCTTGCAATCATTTGTTGTTTACCCAATTGTAGGTAAAAACAAACCAAAAAGAACCAAGTATTAAGCTTAGAATTGTATATCTTCCTCATTCTCAACTAGAACACACACAGACACACACACAAAGCGTCTGCTTCTCCAATATGCCTCCGCCTAAATTCAGTAAGGACCATGGCTTGACTTATCCTAATGAGAACAGAAAGCCTATACTTACATATCAATTGTCTAGTATACAACCTTTGACCTGACAATCCAAAATTCTGATAACTTGTGTCCCTACAGTGATGCATACTAGTTACAGAATGTTGCAGAATGCATACTACACAGTACTTCACAGCTAAACTAGCTTCACATACAGTAGTTATTGATTTGGTCATTACAAGTTCAAATAAACACTTTAAATTTCATGTAATTGACTTGCTGACGTTTGACCTACTTTTACCCCAAATCTATTCAATTTGACTATGGTGATGCATACTAATACCAAGTTTGAAATTCATGGATCAAATAGTTCTCGATACATTGAGTTAATGAGGCTAAAATCCCGCAAGTTTATGTCAATTTAGTGACACTGACCTCTGACTCTTGACCATTGACCTACTTATCCATCATGACTTATGAACGACTTTCACTAAAATCTAATCAGATCCTATGGTGATATATAGTTCATTTTCATGAAGTGTTTCTTAATATATCATGATAATGAGAAAGCGGGACGGACAGACAACCCCAAAACAAGATAACAAAAAAGCAAACATATAATTACGAATTTCTTAATTTTACACAATCTGCGATACATGTCGTAAGAACCGGTAACATTTGCCTTGTCTGTTAAAAATTGGTAGGAAAAGAAAAAGCAAAGAAAAAAGCAAATATAAACAGGAAATTAACTTACACTTCATCTTCAATGTCTTTATCAGTGCATCGTCTCGTTGAAAACACTTCATCCAAGACAGAAGAAATATATTTTTGTGAGGATATTCCATCCAAACTCCAATGCTGTCGTGCCAAGCTAATGGTTCGATGAAGAATGTATCTTGATTACTACGCACTGCATAATTAAACCAAATTAGGATAGAAATCGTTTAGTACAGTATTGAAACAGATACACAGAAACATCAGAATAATTTAATTTTTTTTGTGCACTGTACTAAAAAAATTCAAAATTGTATATTTTTCCTTTTCAATCATACATTCACCCTAGATATAATCATTGCAAATATAATTTTATACAACCCCTGTGTGTAAAAATGCTCGCCACTTTCTGGTCTACCAATACAACAGCTCAGGGTATGATACAATAATTTTAAAAAATTAATCTATGTAGTATGTCCCAAATGTTGAAATCTAGGCCGGTTTAATTCTCTCAATACTCGTAGTTGCTTTGAATCTTCAGCCAATGCAAGAGACCCCAGTAATGGCACATCACTCTGCGATTGCTATTCAACTAAATCATTACTATTATTATTATTATTATAATCAATACCTATTCCAATCTTTTTTCTGTTTTTCTCGATGATGACAGCTTCACAATTAGGTTGGTCCAGACAGGCCTGGATCCCCTTGACCATAGCACTTTTGAAATCAGATGACACCAAGATTAGCCCTTCCACTAAATCTATACAGGGATAAAAAAAAATTAAAAAAATTAAGGAAGAGACATATGTTAAAGGGATCGTTTAACAATGTTAAATCTGAGATACACGGCCCTACAGGTACGTGTTATCAGTGTTTGTGATATGGTGTAATATTGAAGCCCTAAAAAAAAGAAAGAAAAGGTGTGGAATGGATCAGAAAAAGTTGATCATGCAGCATGTAAGTATTGGTGTGTACTGCAAGGTTCTGGAGTCATCAAAATCATAATAAATTTGGTCCAGTCTTGGTAATTTAGTAAAGTAACAAGCACTGTACACAGAAAGATGTATATGGGACTACACAAATTGTGTCTGGGCTACTAACCTTGATTTTCTTATCTTTCTATGCTCATTACTCAGCCAGTATACATTTTCTACCAAAATTGTTTGGCAAATAACATTTATTTGTACTCTTGAACATTCAGTGTAAGTTTCGTTTGATTCTGTGAGAATTCATTTTCTTTTCTTACCAGAACTCAAGTTTATCTATGAATCACCGACCTCCCTCTTTGCATGTACACGTTTATTCACCTTTATTATTGATTTTTAGTTTTACTATGTGCTACTAAAAGCAGCATTTATTAAAGGAAAAAAAACAATACACTTGTCCATGCATGACGGTAATTGTGAGAATTTGCTAAAACACATCATGAATCAAACAAAAAATCTTCTTCTCTATTGTAGCGGTACATACTAAAGCAAAAACAAATCAAAATATTGAGAATGGTCATATTTTAGTAATTTGTATCAGCAAACCTCAAAATGACATCTATCATGTGAAAAATCTTGTACTGCTTGGGAAAATGAATGAGTGAGCAGACATGGAAACCTTTGTTTCTACAATCATGTTAAAATTACATGGTTGGCTCTTGTTGGGAATATGACAAGAATATTCTTGTGAGTATTGCCCAAATTTTGACAATATTTCTGGCACACCTACTCTTTAAGATTATACAGAAAATAATATCAGTATATAAGCAATCAAGGAACATGAAGGAAAATCGTTGCCAATTTTATGTCAAAATGTTTGGTTAGGTGCACAGACACAGGGCTCCCCATCATACATGTACAGTACTTACTGTTTATAGTAACCAGTGGATGTGCTTCAGTGTCTGCTACAGTAACTATGCTCCTTTGAGTACGGCCCCTACGTGAACGTGTGTGCCTCCTTTTCAAAATCACGAATGCACAAATCCCAAAAGATAGACATAGGACAACTCCAACTGCAATGACTATAATCCATAGTGTAGAAAGTCCACCTATTCAACATGGAGTCAAAGAGAGCAATTTTAGAATAAAGAAATGTTTGCGTCATAGTTCTGAAACACCCACATAATAATAAAGTATACATGAACTTCTGAACGTAGAGCTTTATTCACATTTCAGAGCTTCAATTTTACATGTCAACAGGAAAATTAAAAATGTTTATTATGCACAAATTTAGATTTGTCCTTCATGACAGCACACATAAAAATAAAAATGAATTCTGACAACTCGATCTACATTCTTTCTTAACTATAGTTTCTAGCTTTTTACACTACACAAGACTCACCATGATAGCGCACTATACAATGAAAAACAGTCATAAAAATGTTTTTTATTGCAGGCATTATTTCATGGTACAAAGGTCACCCTATGCCACAGGATAGATAAGAACAAGTTGCAGTATTTTGGACACATTTCTACAACAGAAGGTGACAACCTGGAGAAGATCATTACCCAAGGTAATGTTGAGGGTTAACAGAAATGTGGTAGGCCAAAAGTTTGATGGGCTGACGGAATAAAAGAGATTACTGGCATGAACATCTGCACAGCTCATCGCTATGCCCAGGACAGAGGTGGATGGAAGGTCATCATCAATAGGGTCACAAAGGGTCAGTCATGACTCTAGGATGACGAAGACTAGCTATATAATTTTATTTGTAAAAGTTGCCCCTTGCCCGTGGGATCATTACCCAAGGTAATGTTGAGAGGGTTAACGAAAACTTGGTGGGCCAAAAGTTTGATGGGCTGATGGAATAAAAGAGATTACTGGCATGAACATCTGCACAGCTCATCGCTATGCCCAGGACAGAGGTGGATGGAAGGTCATCATCAATAGGGTCACAAAGGGTCAGTCATGACTCGTAGGACGACAACTAGCTATATAATTTTATTTGTAAAAGTTGCCCCTTGCCCGTGGGATCATTCTTTCAATTTTCTTTCAGGTGATTGGTACACTTCAATCCCTCCCCTTCCCCTCTATGAAAATAACATGTAACATTAATTACACCCCTCCCCCCCCCCCCAAAAAAAAAAAAATAATAAAATAAATAAAAATAAATAAATCAATCAATCAATCAAAAATAGTAATAATAATAACACACACAACAAAAAAAAAGTGCTTACAAACACCACATTCAAAGATATATTTAAATGAAGTTGATATTTCAGGAATTTATTTTTCTACATGAATCTACACTGACCTTCTTCTGGCGAGTCAGATTCATCAGGGGTTGGTTTGGGCTTGATTGATGTCTGACTTGGTGTAGTGGTGGAAGACAAGGTGCTTGTAAGCACAGGTGGCTCCACTGTACAAAGAAAAAAAGGTAAGATAGCATGCACATCAATTGGGGTGTCTACAAATGTATTGCCCTGCGCCCTGCTTGCCCCGGGCAACCGATAGACATTATCATCACACATTCTGATGAGGATAACATGAAGTTACAACATTACGATGCCCCTCACTGAAATATGAGCCAATTTTTTTCTTTCTTCAGCCAAGTTTATGTGTATTATGGATTGTTGACATTCAGGCAAGTATGTATAGTACTACAGTGAAGTGCAAAAATTGAAACCTCCTCAAGTTGAAAATTGAAACCCCCCCCCCCCTCCTGCCCCCCTTCTCTCTCTCTCTCTCTCCCACACTTTCTCCTTTTCTCACTCTTTGAGCTATTCATTCTTGTCCTCTTACTCTGTATGTTGATGTAGATTATAAAGAATACTCTTGTAATGGAAGGCGGATAGAGAATTAATTTTTAATTAATATGCGCTAAATAAATTAAAAGCTATTATTATTATTATGTGCATACATGTAGATGTAGCTGAAAATTAAAAGTAGTCCGAGGTTAGGAGTAAAATAAAAGTTTGACATGTACTTCTGATGTTACCGTTAACCTTTGACCTTAACTGAAACATATCCTATGCCATTGATATCATCTGATGATGACACTTTCACCTCCCAGAACATACGTGCCAAGTTTATACTGCTCCTTGAGTTACACATACTCGTACTTTGACCCCGTTTGAAATGAATACCTGGGGAGTGTTTCACAAAGACTAAGAAAGTAAGATCGACTTTAAGTTTAACTTAACTATGGCAAGCTGTTCATGCCACTGTTTGCTCTCACCATTTTCTGGCGTTGGTCACTCAAGGGACGTACAAATTATCATGGTCACAAATAATTATAAATAATTTATATTTTTTTATAATTTATTATTGAAGGAAAAAATATCATCTAAAGATCGTAATGGTGAGAGCAAACAGTGGCATGAACAGCCTGCCATAGTTAAGTCCAACTTAAAGTTGATCTTAGTGAAACACTCCCCAGGTATGTATGAATACTACCAGACCTGCCAAGTTTTTCAAACTGCAATGTGGGACAATTGTAGTCAAGAGTCCATTAGAGCAACGCGAGTAGAATCGAGCGTACAAAGGCAGGGGGTCCAGGGGGCCACCCGAGCCGCCCGGTGGAGTTCCAGGGGGTGGAACCCCCTAAAGCTCATGGGTTTTGGCACCACGTTGTATCATATGTACTGACATTATTAATATTGGACACAGTAAAAGAATAAAAAGGCAGGCAGTGACAGACAGATTTGTTTTCTTCTTTTAATTAAAAAAAAAAAAAATGAATGCGGGATTGTCCAACAAAAAGCAGGACACTTTGCAGGTCTGTACTACCCATAGTAACTCAGAGTTTTCTTAAATTCCAAATAAATCGTCTTTTCCTTAGACCTCACACTAATTTCCTCTGTTCAACCTGAGTTTAGAGGAAAGTCTAAACCCAAAATTGGGTTTAATTAGAACACGAGCCTCTTTAGTACTCTAGGAGCCAGGAAAGAACATACCATATTCTAGGAGAATCGTCCGGTTGTCACTTTGCTCCCCTTGAGCGGCGGCACACTCGTAGTTCCCTGCATCCCCCTCCTGGAAGTCCTTCATAAGGAGAGTTGTTGACACGACCCCTTGGGTCACGACATCTTGGGTCACGACTTCCTGGGTCACCCCTCCCTCGGTCACCTCCCATTTGCCCGACGTATCGGTGGGTGCAAGGAGTTGCCCTGATGGACTGTACCACTTCAGCGTAGGGATGCTCATGTCGCGGAAGGACGCGGTGCACGACACAGTGTAGGCGTTGGCAGTGGAATTGTATCTTGATTCCGTGATTGTAACGTTGACTTGGGGAACTGTGGAAGAATATTATATTTTTAAAAAAAAGTAGTTTTAAACCGATCATGTAGAAAAAGATTGTTTGTAATATTCCTAAAATGATATAGATATTAAAAATGTTGAGCATTGGTAGTGAAAACTGACATGTTTTAAGATAAACATGTACAGGGATATATCACACATTGCCAATTACAAGCAAAGTACATGAATTTAACTTTTTGTTAATTTTTTGTCCATATCAAAGTGTCCCTGACATCATTTTCTTTTTTGTACAGAATCAACAGCAGGGTCTTTGAGATAAATTTTGAATAACACTTTGAACCGAGTGGAACAAAACTGTAGCAATACATGTCATGTTGAATGAATATGAAGACTGGCAGTACATATATTGGCAGTACAATAATTATCCCCAAGTAAGGGAGAGAAGTGTTATTACCTTCCCTTCTGAACATGCACAAAAAAGGGCGGGGGCAGGAGGAAGGAAAGGCAAGAAAAGGAAAGAGAAAGAAGAACAAAAATTGTATCTCAAACCACAGTTACCGGTAGGTTAAAATTTGGCCAAGAGAGCATATCTAGTACAGTCTATTTGGATACAGTTTTTTTTTATTTAAGAATGAAAACCACTTTACAAAATGAATCATATTCACAAACTGTGGCTGGGGCATCTAAAGTATAGAGAAGTATAAGACAGGCCAACAGACATACCAAAATTTACCCCCAAAATTACCCAGAATGCAACATGGAAAACAACACACATGTATGCAATGAACAAACAAATAGAATATTAATAAAGGCTCCATGTGTTTTGCAACATTTCATATTTTAGCAGTCATTATTGATTTTATTTAAACAGGCATTATTCATATTAATTTTGTAATCCAATATTTTTAAAAGATAATACACTCAATGTTTGATTTGGTTAAAAAGACTTCTCTTTGATTAAGATTGATGCTGATATACAGAGGACGCATTTATAATATGAATATCATCAATCAAAGATAAGCAAAATAATTACTGTGCTTTGGGGCTCTTACAATTTATAAGACAACAACAAATATTGTATTTGTCATATACAAACAACACTTTGGACTTGCAGTATTTTTATGTCACATGCAGTGTAGTCTATAAACCAAAATGTACCTTCAGGGTTTTCCATCAGTTTAAACGTTTCTATCAAATTTTCATAATTTCTAAACCCCACTGTATTTTCCTACTGCAATAAATGAATATTTGTTTCCTTTATATTAATTGCTTTATTTCATTATTGCTTTTTTATGATACAATGTTAAGAAGAAAAACAAATTCTAGACAGTTTCTCCCACAATGCTGACCAAGACTCAACATTTTCCTTCATACAGTGTAGTAGCATCCTGTTTATAAGCCATGCAGCCACTGCACTTGCCATAGTAACAAACACATGAAATGTAACAGGAACTTGGAATAAAATATTCATTTCCTTAAACTGGCAATGGCAAACTGAATCATTCAATAAAACCACACAATAGGCTATACAACTCTAGAAATTTCATATTCTTCAACAACATCTTTTGAGTTTCTCAATGAGGAAACATCATTGCTGGCACAGTAATAAAATTCATGTGACGCCACCGTCAATAGTTCTTTGTTATTTTAAAAACCACAAACACGCATGCAAAATTGAGCTTAGTCAGTGAGCATCTAACCATGTAAAATACCCATTTCACGCCACGAGGGCGAAATTCAACCATAAATTTCTATAGTGCCCTAATAAGTGTGTACGTGTACAAATATCATTCCTTCTAGCTGGTATAAATACATGTACATGTATGATGTACAGTTGACAACTAAATCATTCATATGTACCCTTACAATGCTTTGTATTGTTTCTAAGTATGTGAAAAATTAGTTTTTCCCCATCTATGTTTCTTGATAATGTGACACATTAAAGCTTACATCTAAAAGTATTCAACAAAATCCATACTTCAACCAGTTCAACTTTCGTTCTTGAGTAACAAAAAACACAAAAGTCATTGAATTTACAAGGGGTCAGAATAATTGAAATGTTAAATGTATGTTGAATAGGAAGTTTACTAATAGCTATGGACATTAAAGCGCATTTTTACAACAAAGCAAAATTATTTAAACCCAAATCTTACTCTTGAAAGTTAATTTGTTATAATTGTTCTTAGAATTAGTGGCCCAGCGGGAGTTAAGGTAAATTCTGATGTAGATTTCCTGCCTTAATTTGCTTTCATGGAGACTTAAAGGAATTAAGCTTAATACTGTAGGTGGGGAAAGAAATATTTAGCATCCCCGCCTTTTTTTTTCTTCTTCTTTTTTCTATGAAAAAACATGAAAAATATACTGCTAAAATGATTTTTTGCATCTTTCCTAAACAGACCCCATATGTCATTTCCCGAGTCCAAGTGGCGGCCATTTTGAAGTTGAAGAAGAGAGAAAAAAAGGGCCTTCTCCTTCCTTTTTTTTTAAGAAGGCAGGGCGCTAAACATGTTTTTTTTTTTTAATTTGGCCTTAGTGATTTCAAAGAATATCTAACCACACAATTAATTATGAATTTGATAACAAACATGTAGTATATTTATTGGATTCGCATGAGATTTATTTTAAAGTTTCTTAATTCCCTGTAGTAATCAAACCAGGCAAATATTTGTGAATTCAATCAAAATATGAAGTATACAGTTCTGTATTTGGGGGATTTGATTTCGGTGTTTCATGCGCACACCCAGTCTGACTCATTTTACTTTGCTAGGAATGTTGGGCCGTGTTATTTTCAGATTCAAATTCACATTCTTGATACAATCCAATTTTCCCTTGGCTCCCAGAACTGAATATCACCTTTAACAAGGATATAAAATGATTAGGTGTGAACGAACTATGCCAATATCGCTTGTCATTGCCTTTCATGAGGTCTATCACTATGTATGAATACTTGGAACTGAAAAGTGGGGGATTACCCTCTGAAGGCCATAACAAACCCTTCCAAGTAAGTACTTCATCGCATTTGCATGTTACTTTGTCCGCACATTGTACTTGAGATCACATATAGTGTAGATTCACTTTCAGACAACTAACCCTTGAGGAGCATTTACATGTACATACTACATCTGCAATGTTATCAGTTCTGTTTACTATTTTTTTTCAGGCACTGAACATGTACGTCATAAAAGCTAAAATGGTTAACACAAATGTCCATATATATTTTCAGAATGTAAACCATTTTCAAATACCACCCCCCACCCCTCCTAACATCATAGACAAAATGAAATGGTCTACACGCAGAACAATTTAAATATAGTACAGGAGGAATAACAAAGAACATGAAAATGTGTAAACAAACTAAATGTTAATTATACAGAACAGCAACAACAAAAATGGAATATCTTTCCCCAAATTCCATATTTAAATATTTTACAGAAAAATAATAGTAATTTATAGTGAAAGAAAGCATTGTTTGCATAATGTTCAGATGTGTACCTGTAGTATTATTCTGCAATGAAATACAACTATTGTGCCATCTGGGAACATGCAATATTTACAGTGAAGAGTACATGCCCAAAATAGTTATTCTAATGCTTCCATTTCAAACAAAAATCATCATAATAATGTGTCTTAAAATGACTCAGTAAAAACTGTGTAATTTTTGTTCGAAATGTTACTTATTAATATATTCCTTCTACTGTACTAACCCTCTAACATGCAAAAAATCCTGGAAAAATTCTCAAACCACCAAGATATTTATAGTTTTCTTTGAAGGCGGCACTGTGCGACACCCTCTAACTGTAACTTCTCCCACCCATTTTTGAATTTTTCCAACCCGTTTTCCATAAAAATAAGACATAGGACAGGCTTTAAACAATCTTTTAATTCTTAAATGTCTGGTATGGTGTATAGAGCAAATTTATTGCTTTGTGGCGATGTACTGTACATTCATCTAAAATGTAATTAAATTGTAATAATATAGTTGGGAGAATTAAGGAATTGATCAGATCAGTTTTCCCCTATTCTTATTATTAATAATGGTGAACAATGTTACCAAGTCCCTTTAAAATGCAAATAGCACATTATTATGAAGGACAGGATAGTTTTTTGTGCCATGATAAATTTCGTCTATATGTACATAATTATCCTCAAATGCCATGATGAATATAAATACATGTACATGAATGTTGTATCACGTGTATGTGAATAAATTATAGCAAATTTTGATTATAACAAGAAAATGAAAGTGATAGTTCTACATTAGTTTAAAGCATTGTAAGGATAATATTTTTGCAAATTAGCAGACTTTGTCAAATCATAAATGTAATCATGACTCAAACATAACAGGATGAGGTCATCAAAAAAATATATTCAATTTCTTACAGTATTTTTAAACAGGAAGTAAATGCACAGTACAATGAACTGGCAAATTTGTAACAAAATTTGCAACAATTTAGAGGGAAAAAACAAAATGGAGGGAATTAAAAATCATTTCAAAGAGAATGTTGAGATCTGGTAAATATGAGAAATCACTTGTGAGGTTTCTCATCCAGTTTATTCCCACGTGACAGAATAACAGAGTAGCAACATGGCATGAATGAATTCCTTGAAATGCTAGAGCCCTGTTATGGCAGCTAGGCTAAAGCCGGGGTTATAATTAGTGCGCCTCGGAACAGAATTTCTAGATAGACGGCGCTATGGAAATGCCTATTAATATTATTTTTTATTATTAACGTCCTCTGAATTTTTCTTCAAATATGAATAGAAAAAGTTGCCAGCTCTGGCCTAAAATCTGATGTGTGTGTGTGTGGGTGTGTGCGTGTGTGTGTGTGTGTGTGCGTCAAGGGGGTGGGGTCCTTTGACAATTCTCATTTTCCAGTTCTCTCGAGCTTGATATTACATGTACATGTATGACTGAGAGCAGTGGCATAGCATGATGAATCCACCCATTGAGGATACACTGCGATGAAAGGGGGGGAAACGGTTTACATTGTAACTCAGAAAATAAAATGCTTACATATGTACTTCCATGGCTACTCATTTAGGGGTACATGTACATGTATGTGCGGATGGTCAAGTCATCTTCTTCTTCTTTTCCCTGTCCTTTTCCCCTTCTCCCGTTCTCCTTCTCTCTTTTCTTCCTGTTTCTTTCCTTTCTTCTTTTTGATTTTTTGTTTGTGCCCCTGTGCCCTCATGTAGCTACTCCACTGTCTGAAAGAATTTGTGAAATGGCCATGTAATACTTTCATGTGCTTGATTGTGTTCTGCATGTATTGTGGTTACAAAGCAAGGATGTGAGTTTGCAGCAGTCTGTATAATTGGAAAAGCTCTAGAATTACGAGTTAAGGTATGACATGTTCATGAATAGAGTTTTGTAATGTTAAGCATTCCAGAAGCCCCCATGGATGGCAGACGAAGGGGGGTTAAAACTTAAAAGCCGCCCAAAGCACATAGGGACATTGTGAGAGGCCACATCTGGGTGACTACATGTATCTCTCTGCCTGTTTACCTGCAGGGGATTGGGTGGTTGGAGGATTCTTATTCATGTAACATGCCCTGGATGCAGCAGGGGTTTCACCCCGAGGGTCAGCTTGACGAGGGGAGCACCAATAGGGACATGTTCCACCCAGGCGATAGCACGGTAATTCCTGATAGTAATCATTCAAGATAAGAATGGCGGGGCAGGGGGAACATTCAGTACATGCACTGCCATCCCAGAACTTTCTGTAAAAGGTGGACGAAAGCATAAAAGGAAATAAAGAAATAAAGAAAAAGCCATGCAGGTTAAAATTTGGGGTGCACGTGCAATTCTACCTGGTGGCGAGGGGGTGGTCGGCGGGCACGCGTCTTCGCCGGGGTTAGATCTTGACGCCGACTCCACTGAGCACCAGTTAGGGCAAAGTGTTTTGTACTTCTTGCACTCATACATGGGGGAATAGTCCTGGCTTGTGCCCAGAATGACATCTTTATCGCAGGGAGAACAATCGCGACACGCTTCGTAATTGGAGTCCCAGTACTGCCTACAAGACGAATCAACAGTAAAAATGGAAAGAGACGTATCACAGAAATTAATGTACAGATACATGTATATATCTAATAAAATATATAAGATAATTCATGGTGAGGTTTTGTGAATTATCCCTATCATTCGTTCAGTAATATCATATTTGCCAGAGAAAATATGGTGTACATGCTCAGTTTATCAGCGAAAACCACTACACAAGTATAGATAAGGCAACCACTGGACAGAACACACAAGGGCAGAAAATTTTAACTGAATTGACTGTGTCATATAGAATATCCCACATTTATTATTAAATTCAATATTCTACATGGGTTTCAAACTCTTCTGCCCTCATTCAAAATAAGTGACATTGAGAAAAGAACGCCTTACTGAGATGCTGTGACTTTTTAAAAGCCAAATAAGTTCTGTTCTAGGCGTATTGCTGTAGCATGGTATGCTGTATCATTTATAACTATGAAATGAGAAAATATGTAGTCTATGGACATTTTCCAAACGATGTCAAATGAATGACCTCCCCCCCCCCCCCAAAAAAAAGAAGAATTATTAGGCGTCTCAATTGGAAACTATATCTTTCCATCTCGCTTAACAAATTCCACACTTGAAAAGGACCTTGCTTGCATAAAGTTTAAGAATGATTGAGGTAAATACAGATGTGCATTGTAATGCCTGATTTGACAAGTACTGGAATAATACATACAAATACTTCTACAATCATGCAGCAAAATAGAATATTGACTATAAATATGATAACATAATAAAATACAATATAATCCAGGCGCGGATCTACGGGGGGGGGGTTTAGGGGGTTTAAACCCCCCCCCTTGGGCCGCAAAAAAAAAAAAAAAAAAAAATGTCCTCTTCCCCCCCCCCCCCCCGCTTATTCAGCGGCTGGCTGAGTCGTTGCGAAATTTTCGGCCCGATTTATAAATGTTAAAACCCCCCCCTTGAAAAAATCCTGCGTCCGCGCCTGTAATCTCTAATATTAATAAAATAGAATAATATGGCAAATGGCAAAACCATGACTTACCCATAGCGGCAGTCTGTTGCTGCTAGACACGGCACAATAAAAACAAACTGATTTGAGAGAAAAGGAGAAACATCAAGTAAAATTCTGATCCTTCATGTTATAAAAAGAAAGGTGTTGTTGAGATAGGAGATGGTAAATTGCGTCAGGTTTTTTTTAAAATCACGTACATGATGTATTATGCTTTCTTTCTGCATCTTATAATACAGAACTCAGTGAAAACTCAGTACATGTACATGTCTACAGGTGTACATGACATTACCGGTAGTTTCCTATACATACATCATTTACGCATAAAATAAAGGTGTTTTTTTTTTTTCCTGGCAGTTTAATCATCATGGCATACATGTATGTGAACAAGCCATATGGGCTCGTTCAGATGGGGGATTCCCCCCACAAAAAACCCTTCCAAGCTAGTACATGTACATGGATGAATGTTTAGGACCTACACTACATGTGCATTTCTTGTCCCACTTGTAGGTTTAAAAAAACACATTCCTGTTTCATGTGACATCCCAATTGAATTGAATTGAATTACAAGTGCAACTTTTTTTTCCACTTGCCCTTCCTCAGCCCAGCATGACTGAAGGCCATAATATTATGAATTTGTTATTTTTTCAGTTGAATGAAACATGTTTAGTTGTCAATTTGGGCACATCACACAGAGACAAGTAGGCCTAACCTGATGTTTCACTGATGACAACTTAAAATATTCATAACTTTCCAAATTTTTTTCATTGGATATTGCTGAAACTTTCACTGATTTGTTTCTCTCATTTTCTGCTTTTATTAAAACTACAGTACCGGTAAGTTATATCAGGGTAAACTTCCCCTTGAAGCGAATAGGAAAAGCCACTTGGCCTAATGTCTATACAATATACAATACACTAGGTCCGTCTCCATCAGACAGAAGTTGCAAAATAACCCGCTATTTTAACTATCCCGATCTCAAATTAGCCAGCTAATTTGCGTCCTCATCAGCCCGCAGTTGCAGTTAGCAGGCTATTTGGTCCAGAAAATATCCAGAGAAATCTTGGTCTTGTTCCCAAGATAACCCCCTATTTGAAAAATAGCAGGCTAATTTGCGCCTGTCTTCATCTAGTTTGTGATGACTTTATCTGTCTGGTGAAGACGCAATTTCGAGCTTCGGGAAAATATTCCAAGTCTGAAAAAAGCGGGTTATTTTGCAACTTTGGTCTGATGAAAACAGGCCTACTGTGATATTTTTACAATATAGGGGATATATCCTTAACCCTTTTGGGACAGTCATTCCGCCTTTAGTGGTTTGGCCCAGTAACTTTTGGTTTCGGATCCCTAAAAACGATAACAGATGCATGAAAAGAAAAGGCAGACATTCCTGCACATGCTGTGTCAGTTTTGGCTGCATGACCACATTGCGTTGAATGCATTCAATGCTTAGAACTATAAAAACAAAAATATGCTTTGAAATCCTTAGTTACTGAGCAGCACATTGTACTGCATTAAAGAATAAAAAGTATTGTTTTTCAATCAAAATTGGCTGACATTTTAAAACTTTTTGGGCAAAATGTGTACCCATGTGTATTGTTTTCAGAGACATTGCATATTTATTTGCATTATATAAGAACAATGTAGCGTTAAAAGAAAAATAGTATCGTTGCCAATTTGAAATACAAAATGTGATAAACTTAGCCATAATGAAAAACCTAGTCCTGAAAGGGAGGTAACCATGCAGCTTGAAATTGAAAGAGAAAAATTAACTTACCAAGAGTACTAGTAGGTTAAAAGGTTTCCTGAGTAAACATAGCGCCATTGTCTTGGTTGTGTGATCTCTCAGTTTCTGATTAAACTGCTTATGTGTATACTGGAGCTCCTTAAATGAAAATAAAGTGACAGATTAAAACATTAATAATGAAATGAAATTTGACCTCAACAGTTAATCTTGGCAATGACTCAATGAATTGACAGCCCTAAAAAAACGCACACAGAGTTCATCTCTCCCTCCCTCCTTTTTTGGTACTACATGTAATTCAAAATGTAAGCTTGCAACAACAAAAAGTCTTTACGAGAAAAAATAAATTGCCCTTGCACTTTAAAAAATGGAAGTTTGTTTTATACATGTAATGCAGTTTTATAATGTTGTATCGGTACATGTGCATGTAATTGTCTGCATCTTAGTGTAAATTTACTTTTCGTAAGGTTTTTGATCTGCGTTTTACTGCTTTTTTGTAATCTTTTTATAATAACTTGTAAATATTGTGATTGTTTTTTTATTGTTCAATAAAACACATAAAAAAAAAAAATATCCTGCTAAAGGGAGATCAAAGGCTGGGGGGGGCACCATGCGCCTTCCCAGGTAAAGAAAAAAAACATACTTAACAAACAACCTCCCCGCACTGAAAAGCAATCACGACTAACAGTAAGACATCCCTCAATGGCCCAATTTACGGTGTATACAAAGTATTTAAAGATTGGATCATGTGCATGAAACACTTTGTGATACACTCACTTGCCTACAACCACGAAAAATCTTACAGGACTAAAAAAAAACTTATTTGTGTAGAAAAATATGGTTTATAATAGTGAATACCAAAGCTCGTCATAAAGACGTACCATGCACAGACTTGAATCTGACCAAAAGTATGCCGCAATTGGAATACACAGATTAAATACAGGAACAGAAAGATCTATTTAGACAAGAAAGATTTAATTAATATTTCTATTTAAACAAAAAATGTAGGCTGCTAATGTGCTAAATGGTGCCAAGTGCCAACTGAAAAATTCTCATTGACTCTGAAACATGTACATGTACTGTACATACAGAGAAGAAAAGAAAAGAAATTAATGAAATTAATTCCTGATGTGAACTAATCAAACTATTACAGCAGTAAATACATACGGTACTATGAATGGACAAAAAAGTGTATCAAAGTGTAGTACCAGTATGCCTATTGCCTATTGCCTGACTATTAAATCAACATTCAGACATGAACGTGTCAAACTAGTCCAAAGTCCGTTGGAAAAATTGTTCTTCATTCAGTGCAGTATGGAATTGTACAACGCCCTTTAATACACTGGTAATGGAACAATAGGTATGGTGCATAGCACATTCAATTATACATGTACAAACAGCAGTGTTTTTCCGCCCTTTTTCAATACCAAGTTTCACTTCATCCTGATCTGAAATACATCACAAAATAATTGTTCATACACACTCTGAAACTTGTCTAGTACTACATGTACATGTATACACACACCTAAATGTATGTCCTACGCCGGCATGTGTGTTTCTAACTATTAAAAAAATGCAACCTTAAATATGTTAGAAATGTTTTAATCAACACACTTCAAAACTATGTTTTCTTTTAAATGGAAAAGTACTTGGGCAAGTACGAAAATCATTGAAGTAAGTATCCCATATAACTGGTAAACTATGACATACTGATCTCTGGAAAAAGGTAAATTTGACTTTTCATAAATGAAACAAATTACTTTTACGAGTATAAATGAAAAACAAATTACTTTTACTATTCACATGAACGTGGGCATCCCGCCGCCAAATGTATTTGAATATTAGGATATTCACTATTCAGGCATCTCTTTGCTAGGAACTATCCTGCATTCCTGCTGCTTAATGTTGCGAGAGTGTGAAGCAAACGAGCGGTAAAAGTGAAAAATTTATATCAAAGATTTTTAAAATATATATCTTGGCAGCTCGTTGTCAGATAGAACGATCTTTGGGCACCTTGTTGCCAAAATATGGAGGTATTCAGGCACATGTAGCTACCTGAAATCATCCTGTTTCTAAATAATTCGAGTGAGCAAAGCAAGTGAGGAAGAAATACACTTTTAATCTTTGAAATGCTATTTCCTCATGAAATTACATACATGTACTCCAGCATTTTCTAATATTTGGTGTTTCACAAAATCAATGTTTCTCTTTTGACATTTTATGATGCTTTCAAAGACTGGAAACTGATGTAATAATTTAAATGTATTTATTTGCAAACTTACATGTATTGTGCATTCAACAAAATGTTTGCACTTTTGAGTTTGAGCCTTTTACTCAGGGTTAAAACGTACGAGAATGCATAAATCATTTTAATGCCACTGATTTTACTGTTATATTTTCACTGAAATCTGTTTCTGCATGTACATGTAAAGAGCATACATAATTGTGTTTTAATGTAGAATGGTTCATACATTCAGCGTGCATGAGTACAGTGAAACCAAAACAGAGAGACCTACATGTACATACCATAATTAACGGTGTATAAACCGCACCTTTTTGCAGCCGAAAAAAATTCAAAGTCGGGGGGTGCGGTTTATACACGGTACTCCCCCCAAAAAAATGAAAATAAAAATAAAATATTTTATGACGAAAAAGAGGGGTGCGGTTTAAACATGAGGGCGGTGGTTAATACATGAGGGCGGTTTATACAACATTAATTACAGTAAGACAATGCAAAATGCGGCCTTTACAGACAGCTGGTCTTAAAACATGATTTTAAATGGTCTTTGAAAAGTGTTTTTTATTCATTTTTACCTCCTTAACTATTTTCACATTTGTATTTCCTTGTTTTTTATCTTGTTTGTTATGATCATGAATCTTGTTATATTTGATTACTGTTATCATTTTTATTGGGAAGTTCAAACCTTTTTCCTGCATCCCTAGATTCCCTAGACATGTTTGGTTTTTTACTGAATGATTGAATAAATACAATACAATTATACAATTTACAAAATCACAGGTTTCCATTAACAACTTTCAATGAAAAGCATCGCTTCAAGGAAACAAAAAATGTAGGTCTACTAGTAATTGACAGGTGGTCGATCTAGAAGCATACATGTACATACATGTATGTAGGTTGATACAACAGCAGGTTTGACTGTTATAAGAATCAGCAACCAAACAATAGGCATAACGTCACACATCTGTCATTCCTGAACAATTAAAAACATATTAACTCACTACATACATGTACATGTACAAGGTCAAGTACAGCTATAGAGTACCGAAGCTGTGACGTCATAAAAATCTATTTATAGAATTTCTCAAATTTGTCTTCATTTTCCGAAAGAGCATAAAAAATAATGTCCAAATGTCAAAAAACAATTGAATATGTTAAGTATTGGCTGAGATATGACCATCTGAATAAATATATGTCCTATGGGAACTCAGTGTTATATGCTCTGGCACCTAATGGTTAGGATCCAGAGCATGTAACACTTTTTCATTTTATTTCATTTTATTTCATTCGTCATATAAAAAAAAAAAAAACAGTGAGTGCCTATAGGGAATATATTTATTTAGATGGTCATATCTCAGCCAATACTAAACATATTAAATTGGTTTTCGACATTTGGACATTATTTTTGATGCTCTTTCGGAGAATGAAGAAAAATTTGAGAAATTCTAAACATAGGTTTTTAATGACGTCACACTTCACTACTCTATAAACTATTTTTGTAGAATGGCAGGAGTCCTGCACACAAAATACAGTTGTGTTTTCTCTTGTAGTGTGGTACTGATTGCCAAAAAGTTAAAGCCATTAATTACCTGTAGGCTCATGTGAAACCTTGAATGCTTGCAATTACCAGAGGAGTTGATATATTCTAAAGGTCTTCCACAAGATAATGAATAGATGCAAGGGTGTCGATTTGTATCTGTGGATGGGGGGGATGATAGGTGCCAAATATTTTCGGCAATGGATCAAATCAATCAAGAGGTAGAAGCGTGTGGCAAGTTGCACCCCTCCCAAGCGCGTAGCCAGGATTTCATTTTAGGGGGCGGTAGTGAGCACGCGAAGTGCGGTCCCTAGGGGGTTGCGTGCAGGGAGGGGGAGTTCCCCCCCCCCACCCGCGAAGCGCGGAAGCTTTGACGTTTCACCAAATTATTAGAGAAAGAAGATGATTTGTTGGACCGTTATCGACTCTTAATCCTTGTTTGAATCAAGTTCTCCTTCCTCCGCGCATAGCGCGGAAGCTCTGACGTTTCATTAGATTATTAAAAACAGAAGACGATTTGATGTACCATTCTCGACTCTTAATCCTTGTCTGAATTCATTTTCGCCCATTCCTGGGCAAGGCGCAGAAGCTTTCACATTAGTGAAAGAAGACGATTTGTTGTATCGTGTCCTTCATGAACTCAGTTTCCCCCCCTACCAAAGAAAGCGGAAGCTTTAACGTTTCAATAAATTTTTACTCTTAATCCTTGTCTGTATTCATTTTCGCCCATTCGTTTCATTAAATTATTCGTAAAAGAAGACGCTTCGTTGTATCGTGTACTTTGACGTTTCATTTGATTATTAAGCTTAATCTACGTCTGAATTCAGTTGCCCCCTAACAGCTTTGCCCTTTTCACTGAATTATTAGAGAAAGAAGACGACTCATTGTACTGTTCTCTATATTAATCCTTGTCTGAATTCAGTTTCCCAACTGAAAATAATTTGTGTTACAAATAAGTTGTGACATAATAATCTTTCTCCAAAAATGAAAAATCTTTTAGGAAATATCAGGAAATAAAATGAGTGAAAAAAACAAAAATAAAGATACAATGACGTGAATTTTAAAAAGGGTGAACCGAAACAACATAACAACTAGAGAACTATTTTATAAGTCATACTTATATCCGAAAATCTTTCTCCTTGTCTCCGATCTCATCACGAAATCGTCACTTAGTTCATCTATGATGCTGTTGTTTGAACAAATTGAATAAATTCATCAATTCCTGATGAAGCCGTATGAGCGAGAATTCAATTTATTCTTGTCTAATATACGGTTGTCTTATTTACTTCGTATATATATGTATGTATTATGAAAATGAGATAGCAAAATGTGTATATTGATGATCATCTTGCGAGTAATAACCATTAACTACTCTCATCGGGCTCTCATCCTTAATTTTCCTCTTCTTTTTTTTTTTTTTTTTTGATGGTGAATTATTGAGGGGGGGGGGGGATGATTGTACAGGCCATCCCCCCCCCCCACCTGAAATATTGGGGGGGGGGGATATATCCCCCCCAACTACCCCGAGATCGACACCCATGAATAGATGCACTGTATGAAAATGTACAATGTATTTTCACCTTCAGTCATATAGACACTGGTATACTACCAAAGAGACCAGCAAGTGTTGAAACTTTCATGCACCAATTACAGTTTTAGATAATGCGATAATTGTAAGCTAAAGTAACTTCTACATGTACACTTCCTCACAGGTTTCACGGCAAACCGCTGCACAATTTACAATATAATTGCATACCATATACCAACAAAGGGGTGTGGGCGGGCCAGCGTGCGTGAAGTTAGCGACCATAATAATGGTCATCATCGGCATCCCATGGACTACTAACAGGAATTTAATGAGGATCTGAGATTACAGTCGATAACTTCACGCATTGTGACGCTCGCGCGCCCCTACCCCTTCCGTCGGTATGGTATGCAATTGTATTGTAATTGTGCAGCAGTTTGCCTTGCAACCTCTGAGATAGTGTGTATTATAATTATTGCTGTAAGTCAGACGCCACGTTCGTGTTCAGCAATTTTTCACCCGAACTTGGTTAGGTTCGAGGTTTGGTAATATGATAGCAAGCAGCGTTATAGCTCAGTGAAAAAAATACACGGGGGCTCAGGGCGAATTTGCCCCCGAAATGCCCAAAGGAGCCCCCGAAAATCAGAAAAGAGCCCCCGTAAATTTGCATAGAGTTCAATGCAAAACAAATTTTAGAGTGTTATGTTTAAGCGGGCAAGCTTGAAAAGTAGCCCCCGAAAAATAAACATTAATTTTTTCCGTTATAGCTACGGTGGTCGGCACTGGGCGGGCCGGCCAGCCGGCCAGCCGGGCCCGACCAGCACTGAGGACTTCTGCCCACTCCTGATGAAAAACACTGCTTCCGACCAGCATGAATTTCACATTAAAAAACTGGTCTAAAGTTCTAAACCTAACTATTTTTGAAGAAAAGTAGTAATTACATTCGTATTTCGATCTTGAATCACGTTTTATTTGCAATTTTAAAAGAATCATGTTTTCAATTGTCAATAATGATATTTTTTAAAGATTTGCGGAGAAGGTTGTTGTCTTACGAGTCATGAAAGCTGCCATCTTGAATAGCAGACTAGGCTCGTCGATAACTGTTTTTTATAAGTGTTTATTTTCAATAGGGAATATAATAAAATCTCTATTTTTCCTAAATAAATACATAACATACTATAATTTAGATTAATTTCATTATTTATATTGTAAAATTGTCCGATATTGATACAATTAAAATATTAATTTTTTGGTTGAATGGGTTTGAGCTGAATTTGTTTTGATCAGCGCCTAGAACGCACATGTATTCTTGTTTATTGCTTGCGATCACGACGTAGCAGAGGGCAGGATTTGGGATTTAAATGGCACTAGTGAAGTCGCACCCACCACTGGATAGGCATAAATCACAAAGGAGGAAAATGGGGGAAAAGTAAATATAAAGTGAGCAATCATGACATGAAAATTAGGTACAAAATGACAAGTTAATTAGCTTGCGAAAACGTTTACATTTTTCTGCCGAACATCCGAACCAGGCCTTCGCGTTTGGTTCAGTTCGGAATCGGAAGTGCCATATTCGGCGGTTCGGCTACAGCACTAAGTTAAGTTACTAAGTAATTAGAACTATAATGTTTTCGTTTCTAGGAAAAATACTCCAAAAAAGGTAAAGAAAATTGACACGAAATGGGTAAGAAATATAACAACTTTATATCATAACCATTATTTGAACAATTGAAGATTATGTTCATTTTTGGTATGTTTCAGTAGACCTCTAGGGTACATTCATGCCAGAGTTACGGTAAAAATGTGGATACGAAGTACACTAGCGCTCACTACGACTGCACTGGTACGAGTACGAGTAGATGAGATCAAGACGAGTGCAGACCTTCCTTGCCGAGGCCGAGCCGAGCCTTTTGTCAGCGTTTGTGGCTGCCCGAGCTCTGCGGTACTTCTGCCAATGCTTACGCCTAGCTCGAATACCATGCGCATAATTTGTCGACGACAACAATACATATTTATTACAAGATTCTAACTGACAACAATTAAATTACAGATCAAAATATATGTTAATATACTTACATGTATTAACAATACATTGTATTAACAGTTAACATTGGCAGTTATGTTCCATTACGGTTCAGTCTGTCCCGTTTTGTCAGAATCTCATCTCCGGTCTTGAACTCAGTCATATACTTGTCAGAGCTCTTTCGCATCTCGTGATTTCTGTCTACACGATGACTGCAAGCATGCAAGCACTGCACTGCACTGGACTGGTGGGCTCACACAATCGTGTATTAAATATCCCAGCGCGGGCATTAATGCAAATTTGAGCATTCAGTTTTCAATTAAAATTACATTTTTTTAAAGGAAGACTGATAGTTTAATATTCATATATTTCTTTTGTCTTCTTCGATTAATACATTTGACCATCTATTAAAATTGAGCACATTGTTTAATTACTATTGCGGAAGGATTATATTCGTGCTCCGGCTCCCTAAAATAAAATCGGGGAATTCCCCTTTTATCTTCACTGCATGACCACTGTGGGTTGGGTGGGGGGCAGGGGGCAGGGGCAAGGGGCAGGGGGAGGTATAACCAAGGCGGTTCCTCCTCTGCCACCGTTCCCCGGCACCGTTCTTCTTCTTCTCCTTCTTCTTCTCCTTAAATCTTCTTCATCCTTTTTCTTCTTCTAGTATTCTAGCTATTCTAGCTGTAATGCAGCCTATCTAAGTTAAAGACAGGCCAAGAGGCCGAGACATTACAAAAATGGGGGTGTGTCATTTTTCTTCGAGTATACCTGTAAATTCAAGACTGCCACCGGCATGCGCGGCACCACGATCTGCTGCTTCTTATCCTAAAACCAAAGTCAAGCAGCTTCTCGGCTTTAAAGTGCAGTTGTTCTCTTTAATCTCTGCCCATTTCTTTCAGCATTTCTTTCGTTTGTACACCTCTCCCTGCCTCTCCTGCCTCTATAGTCTATGTCTCTGTCTGTTTCTCTCCCTCTCTCTCTCTCTCTCTCTCTCTCTCTCTCTTGATAATCCATATGTTACACAAATACATCGTGATTTAGTGGCACAGAATAATCAAAGACACGGAATGATTTTGTTAATGACAAAGTAAGTCAGGCGGACCCATGTGAAAGGTTACATTTAATCCCGAGGGCGGGGGGGGGGGGGGGGGGGGTGGGGGGGGGGGGGGTACTGAGAGTTGGTTTGGACGGGGTGCGCCGCTCAAGCCTCGAAACCCCCATTTTAAGGGTCATTTTGGAAGAAGAAGAAAAAATACAAATTTTTCAAACTTTGGAAAAACGGACCCATGTTTAGGCCTAATGATATATTTGTAAAAAATTGGACCCATAAAGTGTTCAGGGATATTTTGTGAAAAAGCGACCCCCGTATCCACGTGTGTTTCGATATGAGAGTATACCCATGCCGATCACTGACCAACTCTTCTATACATCCCGTAAATATGTAAGTACAGGCCTGAATTCACAAAGGAGTTTGACTGCATGCCCACGCTGAGCATTTTATTCACTGCGGCGCATCACGGTGGGAATTCCCATCGAAAGAGTTGCACAATAAGTAAAGGGGGTGCCCCAATTCGGGAATGTAACGGAGGAAAAAGACAGGTGCCTCGACCATTGACATCTTGATAACAGGAGTCTTTATTTGTGTATATTTAATTCTTGCAATTACGGGCATTTACTATTCGGGGGGGGGGGGGAACTGTGTTATGCGCCTCCGTTATTATATTTTTTTGATCGACCGCAATTAATCTTTTCCACTTACACTATTTTTTTGCTGGTATAACAACCGAATTGATTATTGATTAATGATTGAATATTACTGATTTACTCGATTGACTGACAGAATTATTGTCGACTTGGCCGATCTGTTTGTCATAATAAAGAATATCACGAGTACCTGCCATTGGCGTAACGAGTGGGGCGTTTTTTTATTTTTTTATTTATTTATTAACATTTATTTCCTTCTCAACAGTACAATATGAAGCACAATGTATATATATACATGATATATGTAACAATTATTTCAACATAGAGTATATAGTAAATAATTCAGATACGGAAGGAGGCGAAAACCCGGAAAGCATAGCTTGAGTTGGGAACGCCCATAATAAAATAACACAGTTACAGAGAGAACATTATAGATATTATTATGAAAATTACATTTTAGATAACAGAAAGTTGATAGGAAAGAACACCCCATTGACAAACAGTCACTCCCCCTTCCGTTGAGCCCAACAAAAACTAGTGTCCCCGCCCCCCCCCCACACTAAATATTTTCTCACGAATTGGGAAAAAAATGCTCCTGCCCCCCCCCCCCCCCCCACCCTCCCGCTTATTCACCGGCTGGCTGATTCGCCGCTAAATATTTTCTCACGAATTGTGTAAAAACCACCTCCCCCGCCTTAAAAAATCCTGCCTACGCCCTTGCATAATTATGCAGCTTCTCTACGCTGTAGTTATTTTCATCGATGTGTATATGACTGCATTATTTGCATTTGAGTCCATGACTGCTCAACTTATATGTTTGTTGGTTTGATTTCTTTTCTTTTTCTTTCGACTCAAAATATCTCTTTTTAAATAAAGTACAAATATTAAATATAATATGTAAATACCAACAATTTCTATCTCTCTAAATGGACAACCGCGTTTCCCTAGGCTCACATCCCTAGAGCTACGATAACGCATCCGATTGATCCGAACAAAATTAGTCAGACTCCAAACATGGACCTAACATCATATTATCATTTGCCAAACAGTTTAACAGAGTCTATTCGCTGATGGTGAAATGATTATGATGGTGGACTCGTTACAAAGGCAGATCAAATGAGTCACAAACACCACGGACGCCCACACAGGTGGCAACACAACTGCCATTTGTACATTCATACGAAATCAACATCAGCTCATGAATTGAGGATTTAATTGATTAGTTTGGTCCTATTCATATCGCTCAGTCAATGGAAATTAACGCGTCTTTTCTTCAGTTTTTATGATCTCATATCCCGTGATATTGAATCATACAGCTGTTGTTTGTGGTGGTGGTTGGGAGGGGGGGGGGGGGGGGAGGACTTGACAAAACTGGGGAAAATCAAAGGCAAGCTGTTATCTCGAAGAGGTGTATTTTTAATATGAAAGAATGTAATTCATATCAGTTACGGCATAATCGTATACGATTATAGAAATGAGACGTATACGCGAATGACCTCTGTACAGCTGTACTACTTTTTGTTATCTACAATAATGTTATCTTTATTTCTGGCCTCTGTACCCTGTAAATATTTATCTTCTCTTGTTTGTTGTTATTGTTTGAGAACCTTTAATATATATATTATATAAATTCCATTTGGGTATTTTAAAGTCTTTTTAATAGATTCGTGGCAATAATTTGAAACGATGCTGATTGGGTAAGTGTCCCATCATGAAACATACAATTTATTTGACTGGGTATGATTCAAACCGATTAAAACATCCAACTAATCATTGATGAGTTATGATGATTTGTATTGGTCAATTAGAAGTTAACAGGAAAAAAAGATCTAGATGTTAAAAAAGTGATTATCACATCAGCTCTCTTCACTTCAGTTCTGAATCAATGATAAATTTGAACAGTAGGTTTTTTTTCAAAATACATTGATATTTGCTCAAACAAATCTGGCAAAACTTGGAAATCTCATCTTTTCTGAGAAACTTATAAACATGCTCATAATTCCTACTGCTCATAAGAATAGAATATAATAGACTGAATTGTGTTATTAAATGTTGAGTGAATATTTTTTGATGGGCCGATTGAACAAGAATTTCTTCAAATGAATTTCACATCTTTGTTTCCATCCCTATAATGTTGCTTCTCACCATAAGTTTCAACATATCGAGGGTTATGTGACACAAAGACGTAACTCCATTTTGCCAAAATGAGTATTTGATATCAAAAATGTTCAGAAAAATGTGGGTTCTCCAGGAAATCCCAAAACTTAGCTCCACCCAACACCCCATTGAAGTCAATGGCTAGTGAAACATAGACTTAACTCCTTAAGGCCCAAGTGCTCAGTGACACAAACCACTTTTTCTCAAAATGGCCCAAATGGAGTTACGTCTTTTTGTCAATGACCCCTTGGTATGTTTTCCACAGGGTACAAAAATTGCCTTATCTTTGTTTATTGATGTAGAAGCATTGCAATAATACTATTTTCTTGCCAATTCAAGCTCATTCCCAACACTTTTATTCATCTTCTACCTCTTGCTCTCAATCCAATACATATTCATCACAAAGATAACACAAAATTGGCAAAGTTGAAATCAGAATTTATTTCCACTCCAACTTTACAGGTATGAAAATGAAAATATATATACGCGATGTGAAATGATTAACTATATTCAAAATAAGCATACATGATTATTATGAAATATCAAAAATTCAGAGATTGGACATCACCCCAAAGCAAGAAAAAGTGATAAAGAAAAATGCATGCATAGAGCGTAAAATTCAAGTCCGGAATATCGGATGAAAGATGTAAAATTAGAACTTTTTCATAAAAATATAATCTATGATGAACAAAACACATTTCCAATGATTACAATATTGTTCTTCCATGATTTTTTATACATTCTCTTTTTTTATGGAGCAAGATACATCATAATACCTCACATTTTCTTCCAAATATGTACAATGTAGAAATGAGTTTTCGAAATATGCAATATAAAAATGATGACCTTTCATTCAACAAAGTCATGGGAAGTTTATATTATTTACACATTGCACATCGCATACATGTCTAAAGTAAATAAAAATCCTATATCGTTAAAATGTAAACAAATAGGAATGGGTATTCCCCATTAAGATTGTTAATTTCCTTAGTGGGTGAGGCTCCTATTAATATAGGCAACCTGTAAAAAATCTGGGGAAAAAACAACCCTCACACAATATTGAGTGAAAAAAGATCACTCTCCAAAGAAAAAAGTAAATTCTAACAGATAAAAAACAAACACATGTTTAGATTTTAGATGTATACCAATAACTATACTGTACATGTATTGAGCTTTGCAACAATTAGCTTAGATCTTTCTAGCTAATAATTTGAGTAAAAATATACAATGATAAAAGCAGATAGTAAAAAAAGTCAAACACACAAAGAATGCATGAAATTAATTAGACTAACTTTGCAAACTTGTGTGAACTATTATCGTGTCATATCATACATAACATGTCTTGGACCGTCTCAGAATCTAGGTAATTTCTTGTCAATTGTACAATGTCAGACTTTATGTATATTGCAGCATGCTTCCGAAAACAAGACAAAGACTATGAACAAAAAGCAACAACAAATCTCATCTCATAAAGCCAACATTAGATTTTGAACAAAAATTATGCAACTTTAGGGCTGCTTGGGCATTAAGTGCAGGTTTATTTTCATGGTTTACTTTCTATTTTGTCATTTAAGCTGCAGGAACATTCACAGATCTTTTACTGAACAATCTTTAATTAATTGTTCTCAAAATCTTGTATTTTGCCCCCTAAATAAACAAAATTGTGAGCAATTTTTTTATAATTTCCTAGCAATTAAACAACAATTTTTCTTATCTGGTAGTCTACAAAGCGAATCAATATTTTTTAAATGATTTTTGAAATCTTGAATCCATGTATCTGGTCATTCAGCTAAAAATGGGTGATCACAGACTCAATGACAGTTAGGTTAACAAGAAGTAAATAACATCTACACTGTATCATGATGTGTGGTAACACTGCGAGCATTCCACAAAGTTCGCTTCCCAAGCACTTCCCACAGTTTCTAGAGTGGTTCCACACCTCAGTAATAAAAGAACAACTTGTTATGAGAATGATGGGAATTTTATACACAATGAAACAAACAGCCTGCTTAGGGAGAAAAAGTGGGTCCCAATCATAATCCGATAAGTTTGGTAACATGCAACTGCAATGGCACAGATTAAAATATGTGAAGCACTTGGGATTGCACCCACGACCTTTGACACTCTACAAAGATTTCTTGGTATCCCTTTTACCTTTTACTATAAATTTTGTTGCTTTACT